>JABWTJ010000041.1:3286323-3417671 GCA_016801875.1 Solanum sitiens
TGGATCACCCAAAAAATGGCTTGCTATAGCACACGAAAATTGTCGAAATGGGGGGTATGCGCGATTCAAGCTTGTTTGACCTTGAAAATGGGTCGGACTGGCTGTGAGGACCAACCGTATGCATATCCAAGGTCTTGACCAATGTCCACAATAAAATTTGGCATTTTTGACGTTGGAATCCGGATCACCCAATAAATGGTTTGCTATAGCACACGAAAATCATTGAAATGGGGGGTATGCGCGCTTCGGGGCTCGTTTGACCTTGGAAATGGGTCAGAATGGCCGTGAGGGATAACCGGATGCATACCAAAGGTCTTGACAGACGTCCAAAAATTATTTTGGCATTTTTGACGTCGGAATCGGATCACCCAAAATATGGTTTGCTATAGCACACGAAAATTGTCGAATTGGGGGGTATGCCCAATTCGGCTTGTTTGACCTTGAATGGGTCGGAGAATAGCCGTGAGGGGCACCGGATGCATAGCCAAGGTCTTGACGGACGTCTACAAACTATTTTGGCATTTTTGACGTCGAAATTCGGATCACCCAAAAAATGGTTTGCGTATAGCACACAAATATCGTCAAAATGGGGGATATGTGCGCTTCGAGGCTCCTTTGACCTTGAAAATGAGTCGGAATGGACCTGAGGGACAATTGGATGCATAGCCAAGGTCTTGGCGGACGTCCAAAAATAATTTTAGCATTTTTGACGTCGGATTCCGGATCACCCAAAAAATGGTTTGCTATAGCACACGAAAATCGTCGAAATGGGGGGTATGCGCGCTTCGAAGCTCGTTTGACCTTGAAAATGGGTTGGAATGGCCGTGAGGGCCAACCATATGCATAGCCAAGGTGTTGACGGACGTCCACAAATAATTTTGGCATTTTTGACGTCGGAATCCGGATCACCCAAAAACTGGTTTGCTATAGCACACGAAAATCGTCAAAATGGGGGGTATGCCCAATTCGGGCTCGTTTGACCTTGAAAATGGGTCAGACTGGCCGTGATGGCAAATCGGATGCATAGCCAAGGTCTTAACGGACGTCCACAAAAAATTTGGCATTTTTGACGTCGGAATTCGGATCACCCAAAAAATGGTTTGCTATATTACACGACAATTGTCGAAATGGGGGGGACTGCGCGATTCGGGGTTCGTTTGACCTTGAAAATTGGTAGGAATGGCTGTGAGGGCCAAACGGATGCTTAGCCAAGGTCTTGACGGACGTCCACAAATAATTTTGGCATTCTTGATGTCGGAACCTGGATCACCCTAAAAATGGTTTGCTATAGCACACGAAAATCGTCGAAATGGGGGGTACGCGCGATTCGGGGCTTGTTTGACCTTGAAAATGGGTCGGACTGGCCGTGAGAACCAACCGGATGCATATCCAAGGTCTTGACGGATGTCCACAAAAACATTTGGCATTTTTGACATTGGAATCCGGATCACCCAATAAATGGTTTACTATAGCACACGAAAATCGTTGAAATGGGGGGTATGCGCGCTTTGGGGCTCGTTTGACCTTGAAAATGGGTCTGAATAGCTATGAGGGCCAACCGGATGCATACCAAAGGTCTTGATAGACGTCCACAAATTATTTTGGCATTTTTGACGTCGGAATCTGGATCACCCAAAAAAATGGTTTGCTATAGCACACGAAAATTGTCGAAATGGGGGGTATGCCCAATTCGAGATCGTTTGACCTTGAAAATGGGTCGGAATGGCCGTGAGGGCCAACCGGATGTATAGCGAAGGTCTTGACAGCCGTCCACAAAAAGTTTTGGCATTTTTGACGTCGGAATCCGGATCACCAAAAAATGGTTTGCTATATTACATGAAAATTATCGAAATGGGGGGTATGCGCGCTTCGGGGCTCGTTTGACCTTGAAAATGGGTAGGAATGGCCGTGAGGTCCAACCGAATGCATAGCCAAGGTCTTGACGGACGTCCAAAAAAATATTTGGCATTTTTGACGTCGGAAACTGGATCACCCAAAAAATGGTTTGCTATAGCACATGAAAATCGTCGAAATGGGGGGTATGCACGATTCGTGGCTCGTTTGACCTTGAAAATGGGTCGTACTGGTCGTGAGGACCAACCAGATGCATAGCCCAGGTCTTGACGGACGTCCACAAAAAAATTTGGCATTTTTAACGTCAGAATCCGGTTCACCCAAAAAATAGTTTGCTATATTACACAAAAATTGTCAAAATGGGGGGTATGCGCGCTTCGGGGCTCGTTTGACCTTGAAAATGGGTAGGAATGGCCAGTGAGGGCCAACCGGATGCATATCCAAGGTCTTGACGGACGTCCAGAAAAAATTTTGGCATTTTTGACGTCGGAATCTGGATCACCCAAAAAATGGTTTGCTATATCACATGAAAATCGTCGAAATGGGGGGTATGCGCGCTTCGAGGCTCGTTTGACCTTGAAAATGGGTTAGAATGACCGTGAGGGCCAACCGGGTGCGTAGAAAAGTTGTTGACAGACGTCCAAGAATTATTTTGGCATTTTTGACATCGAAATCCGGATCACCCAAAAAATGGTTTGCTATAGATCACGAAAATCATCAAAATGGGGGGTATGCGCACTTCGTGGCTCGTTTGACCTTGAAAATGGGTCAGAATGGCCGTGAGGGCCAATCGGGTACGTAGCAAAGTTCTTGACAGACGTCCAAGAATTATTTTGGCATTTTTGACATCGAAATCCGGATCACCCAAAAAATGGTTTGCTATAGCACACGAAAATCATCGAAATGGGGGGTATGCGCACTTCGTGGCTCGTTTGACCTTAAAAATGGGTCGGAATGGCCGTGAGGGCCAACTGGATGCACATCCAAGGTCTTGACGGACGTCCACAAATAATTTTGGTATTTTTGACATCGAAATCCGGATCACTCAAAAAATGGTTTGCTATAGCACACGAAAATCGTCAAAATGGGAGGTATGCGCGATTTGGGGTCGTTTGACCTTGAAAATGGGTCGGAATGGCCGTGAGGACCAATCGGATGCATAGCCAAGGTCTTGATGGACTTCCACAAATAATTTTGGCATTTTTGACGTCGGAATCCGGATCACCCAAAAACTGGTTTGCTATAGCACACGAAAATTGTCAAAATGGGGGGTATGCCCAATTCGGGCTCGTTTGACCTTGAAAATGGGTCGGACTGGCCGTGAGGGCCAACCGGATGCATAGAAAAGGTCTTGACGGACGTCCACAAATAAATTTGGCATTTTTGACGTCGGAATCTGGATAACCCAAAAAATGGTTTGCTATATTACACGAAAATTGTCGAAATGGGGGGTATGCGCGCTTCGAGGCTCGTTTGACCTTGAAAATGGGTAGGAATGGCTGTGAGCGCCAACCGAATACATAGCCAAGGTCTTGACGGACATCCAAAAAAATTTTTGGCATTTTTGACGTCGGAAACTGGATCACCCAAAAAATGGTTTGCTATAGCACACGAAAATCGTCGAAATGGGGGGTATGCACGATTCGTGGCTCGTTTGACCTTGAAAATGGGTCGTACTGGTCGTGAGGACCAACCGGATGCATAGCCCAGGTCTTGACGGACGTCCACAAAAAAATTTGGCATTTTTAACGTCAGAATCCGGTTCACCCAAAAAATAGTTTGCTATATTACACAAAAATTGTCAAAATGGGGGGTATGCGCGCTTCGGGGCTCGTTTGACCTTGAAAATGGGTAGGAATGGCCAGTGAGGACCAACCGGATGCATATCCAAGGTCTTGACGGACGTCCAGAAAAATTTTTGGCATTTTTGACATCGGAATCTAAATCACCCAAACAATGGTTTGCTATATCACATGAAAATCGTCGAAATGGGGGGTATGCGCGCTTCGAGGCTCGTTTGACCTTGAAAATAGGTTAGAATGACCGTGAGGGCCAACCGGGTGCGTAGCAAAGTTGTTGACAGACGTCCAAGAATTATTTTGGCATTTTTGACATCGAAATCCGGATCACCTAAAAAATGGTTTGCTATAGCACACGAAAATCATCGAAATAGGGGGTATGCGCACTTCGTGGCTCGTTTGACCTTGAAAATGGGTCGGAATGGCCGTGAGGGCCAATTGGATGCATATCCAAGGTTTTTATGGACGTCCACAAAAAAGGTTTGGCATTTTTGACGTCGGAATCCGGATCACCCCAAAAATGGTTTGCTATAGCACATGAATATTGTCGAAATAGGGGGGTATGCGCGCTTCGGGGCTCGTTTGACCTTGAAAATGGGTCGGAATGGACGAGAGGGCCAACCGGATGCATAGCTAAGGTCTTGACGGACGTCCACGAATAATTTTGGCATTTTTGACATCGGAATCTGGATCACCCAAAAAATGGTTTGCTATATTACACGAAAATTGTCGAAACGGGGGGTATGCACGCTTCGGGGCTCGTTTGACCTTGAAAATTGGTAGGAATGGCCGTGAGGGAAAACCAGATGCATAGCCAAGGTCTTGACGGACGTCCACAAATAAATTTGGCATTTTTGATGTTGGATCTGGATCACCCAAAAAATGGTTTGCTATAGCACACGAAAATCGTCGAAATGGGGGGTATGAGCGATTCAAGCTTGTTTGACCTTGAAAAAGGGTCGGACTGGCTGTGAGGACCAACCGGATGCATAGCCAAGGTCTTGAACAATGTCCACAATAAAATTTGGCATTTTTGACGTTGGAATCCGGATCACCCAATAAATGGTTTGCTATAGCACACGAAAATCATTGAAATGGGGGGTATGCGCGCTTCGGGGCTCGTTTGACCTTGAAAATGGGTCAGAATGGCCGTGAGGGACAACCGGATGCATACCAAAGGTCTTGACAGACGTCCACAAATTATTTTGGCATTTTTGACGTCGGAATCTGGATCACCCAAAATATGGTTTGCTATAGCACACGAAAATTGTCGAATTGGGGGGTATGCCCAATTCAGGCTTGTTTGACCTTGAAAATGGGTCGGACTGGCCGTGAGGGCAAACCGGATGCATAGCCAACGTCTTGACGGACGTCCACAAAAATTTTTGGCATTTTTGACGTCGGGATTTGGATCACCCAAAAAATAGTTTGCTATATTACACGAAAATTGTCGAAATGAGGGTCGCGCTTTGGGGCTCGTTTTACCTTGAAAATGGGTCGGAATGGACCTGAGGGACAATTGGATGCATAGCCAAGGTCTTGGCGGACGTCCAAAAATAATTTTGGCATTTTTGACGTCGGAATCTGGATCACCCAAAAAATGGTTTGCTATAGCACACGAAAATCATCGAAATGGGGGGTATGCGCGATTCAGAGCTCGTTTAACCTTGAAAATAGGTTGGACTGGCCGTGAGGGCCAACCGATGCATAGCCAAGGTCTTGACGGACGTCCACAAAAACCTTTGGCATTTTTGACGTCAGAATCCGGATCACCCAAAAAATGGTTTGCTATAGCACACGAAAATCGTTGAAATGGGGGGTATGCGCGATTTGGGGTTTGTTTGACCTTGAAAATGGGTCGTACTCGCCGTGAGGGAAAACCAGATGCATAGCCAAGGTCTTGATGGACGTCCATAAAAAATTTTGGCATTTTTAACGTCAGAATCCGGATCACCCAAAAAATGGTTTGCTATATTACACGAAAATTGTCGAAATGGGGGGTATGCGCGCTTCGGGGCTCGTTTGACCTTGAAAATGGGTAGGAATGTCCAGTGAGGGCCAACCAGATGCATAGCCAAGGTCTTGATGGACGTCCAGAAATAATTTTGGCATTTTTGACGTCGGAATCTGGATCACCCAAAAAATGGTTTGCTATAGCACACGAATATCGTCAAAATGGGGGGTATACGCGCTTCGAGGCTCGTTTGACCTTGAAAATGGGTCAGAATGGCCGTGAGGGACAACCGGGTACGTAGCAAAGTTCTTGACAGACGTCCAAGAATTATTTTGGCAGTTTTGACATCGAAATCCGGATCACCCAAAAAATGGTTTGCTATAGCACATGAAAATCATCGAAATGGGGGGTATGCGCACTTTGTGGCTCGTTTGACCTTAAATATGGGTCGAAATGGCCGTGAGGGCCAACTGGATGCATATCCAAGGTCTTGACGGACGTCCACAAATAATTTTGGTATTTTTGACATCGAAATCCGGATCACCCAAAAAATGGTTGCTATAGCACACGAAAATCATCAAAATGGGAGGTATGCGCGATTTGGGGCTCGTTTGACCTTGAAAATGGGTCGGAATGGCCGTGAGGGCCAACCGGATGCATAGCCAAGGTCTTGACAGACTTCCACAAATAATTTTGGCATTTTTGACGTCGGAATTCGGATCACCCAAAAACTAGTTTGCTATAGCACACGAAAATCGTCAAAATGGGGGGTATGCCCAATTCGGGCTCGTTTGACCTTGAAAATGGGTCGGACTGGCCGTGAGGGCCAACCGAATGCATAACCAAGGTCTTGACGGACGTCCACAAAATAATTTGGCATTTTTGACGTCGGAATCTGGATCACACTTAAAAAATGGTTTGCTATATTACAGGAAAATTGTCGGAATGTGGGGTATGCGCACTTCGGGGCTCGTTTGACCTTGAAAATTGGTAGGAATGGCCGTGAGGGCCAATCGTATGCATAGCCAAGATCTTGACGGACGTCCACAAATAATTTTGGCATTTTTTACGTCGGATCTGGATCACCCAAAAAATGGTTTGCTATAGCACATGAAAATCATCGAAATGGGGGGTATGCGCGATTCGGGGCTTGTTTGACCTTGAAAATGGATCGCACTGGCTGTGAGGACCAACCGGATGCATAGCCAAGGTCTTGACGAATGTCCACAATAAAATTTGGCATTTTTGACGTCGGAATCTGGATCACCCAAAAAATGGTTTGCTATATTACATGAAAATTGTCGAAACGGGGGGTATGCACGCTTCGGGGCTCGTTTGACCTTGAAAATTGGTAGGAATGACTGTGAGGGACAACCAGATGCATAGCCAAGGTCTTGACGGACGTCCACAAATAAATTTGGCATTTTTGACGTCGGATCTGGATCACCCAAAAAATGGTTTGCTATAGCACACGAAAATCATCGAAATGGGGGGTATGCGCGATTCAAGCTTGTTTGACATTGAAAATGGGTCGGACTGGCTGTGAGGACCAACCGAATGCATAGCCAAGGTCTTGACAGATCTCCACAATAAAATTTGGAATTTTTGACGTTGGAATCCGGATCACCCAATAAATGGTTTGCTATAGCACACGAAAATCATTGAAATGGGGGGTATGCGCGCTTTGGGGCTCGTTTCACCTTGAAAATGGGTCAGAATGGCCATGAGGGACAACCGGATGCATACCAACGGTCTTGACAGACGTCCACAAATTATTTTGGCATTTTTGACGTCGGAATCTGGATCACCCAAAATATGGTTTGGTATAGCACACGAAAATTGTCGAATTGGGGGGTATGCCCAATTCAGGCTTGTTTGACCTTGAAAATGGGTCGGACTGGCCGTGAGGTCCAACCGGATGCATAGCCAAGGTCTTGATGGGTCCACAAAAATTTTTGGCATTTTTGACGTTGGAATTTCGATCACCCAAAAAATAGTTTGCTATATTACACGAAAATTGTCGAAATGAGGGTCGCGCTTCGAGGCTCGTTTTACCTTGAAAATGGGTCGGAATGGACCTGAGGGCCAATTGGATGCATAGCCAAGGTCTTGACGGACGTCCAAAAATAATTTTGGCATTTTTGACGTCGGAATCTGGATAACCCAAAAAATGGTTTGCTATAGCACACGAAAATCGTCGAAATGGGGGGTTTGCGCGATTCAGAGCTCGTTTGACCTTTAAAATAGGTTGGACTGGCCGTGAGGGCCAACCAATGCATAGCCAAGGTCTTGACGGACGTCCGCAAAAAATTTTGGCATTTTTGACGTCAGAATCCGAATCACCCAAAAAATGGTTTGCTATAGCACACGAAAATCATTGAAATGGGGGGTATGCGCGATTTGGGGTTCGTTTGACCTTGAAAATGGGTCGTACTGGCCGTGAGGGCAAACCAGATGCATAGCCTAGGTCTTGATGGACGTCCATAAAAAATTTTGGCATTTTTAACGTCAGAATCCGGATCACCCAAAAAATGGTTTGTTATATTACACAAAAATTGTCGAAATGGGGGGTATGCGCGCTTCGGGGCTCGTTTGACCTTGAAAATGGGTAGGAATGTCCAGTGAGGGCCAACCAGATGCATAGCCAAGGTCTTGACGGACGTCCAGAAATAATTTTGGCATTTTTGACGTCGGAATCTGGATCACCCAAAAAATGGTTTGCTATAGCACACGAATATCATCAAAATGGGGGGTATGCGCGCTTCGAGGCTCGTTTGACCTTGAAAATGGGTCAGAATGGCCGTGAGGGCCAATCGGGTACGTAGCAAAGTTCTTGACAGATGTCCAAGAATTATTTTGGCAGTTTTGACATCGAAATCCGGATCACCCAAAAAATGGTTTGCTATAGCACACGAAAATCATCGAAATGGGGGGTATGCGCACTTCGTGGCTCGTTTGACCTTAAAAATGGGTCGGAATGGCCGTGAGGGCCAACTGGATGCATATCCAAGGTCTTGAAGGATGTCCACAAAAAAGTTTGGCATTTTTGACGTCGAAATCTGGATCACCCAAAAAATGGCTTGCTATAGCACACGTATATCGTCGAAATGGGGGGTATGCGCGCTTCGAGGCTCGTTTGATCTTCAAAATGGGTCCAAATGGTCATGAGGGCCAACCGGGTGCGTAGAAAAGTTCTTGACAGACGTCCAAAAATTATTTTGGCATTTTTGACATCGAAATCTGGATCACCCAAAAAATGGTTTGCTATAGCACACGAAAATCATCGAAATGGGGGGTATGCGCACTTCGTGGCTCGTTTGACCTTGAAAACGGGACGGAATGGACATGAGGGCCAACTGGATGCATATCCAAGGTCTTGACGGATGTCCACAAAAAAGGTTTGGCATTTTTGACGTCGGAATCCGGATCACCCCAAAAATGGTTTGCTATAGCACATGAATATTGTCGAAGTGGGGGGTATGCGCGCTTCGAGGCTTGTTTGACCTTGAAAATGGGTCGGAATGGCTGTGAGGGCCAACCGGATGCATAGACAAGGTCTTGACGGATGTCCAGAAATAATTTTGGCATTTTTGACGTCGGAATCTGGATCACCCAAAAAATGGTTTGCTATAGCACACGAAAATCGTCGAAATGGGGGGTATGGGCGCTTCGAGGCTCGTTTGACCTTAAAAATGGGCTGTGAGGGCCAACCGGGTGCGTAGCAAAGTTCTTGACAGACGTCCAAGAATTATTTTTGCATTTTTGACATCAAAATCCGGATAACCCAAAAAATGGTTTGCTATAGCTCACGAAAATCATCGAAATGGGGGGAATGCGCACTTCGTGGCTCGTTTGACCTTGAAAATGGGTCTGAATGTCCGTGAGGGTCAACTAGATGCATATCCAAGGTCTTGACGGACGTCCACAAAAAAGGTTTGGCATTTTTGATGTTGGAATCCGGATCACCCTAAAAATGGTTTGCTATAGCACATGAATATTGTCGAAATGGGGGGTATGCGCACTTCGTGGTTCGTTTGACCTTGAAAATGGGTCTGAATGGAAGTGAGGGACAACAGGATGCATATCCAAGGTCTTGATAGACGTCCACAAATAATTTTGGTATTTTTGACATCGGAATCTGGATCACCCAAAAAATGGTTTGCTATATTACATGAAAATTGTCGAAATGGGGGGTATGCGCACTTCGTGGCTCGTTTGACCTTGAAAATGGGTCTGAATGGCCGAGAGGGCCAACCGAATGCATATCCAAGGTCTTGACGGACGTCCACAAAAAAAGTTTGGCATTTTTGACGTTGGAATCTGGATCACCCCAAAAATGGTTTGCTATAGCTCATGAATATTGTCAAAACGGGGGGTATGCGCGCTTCGGGCTCGTTTAACCTTGAAAATGGGTGAGAATGGCCGTGAGGTCCAACCGGATGCATAGCTAAGGCCTTGACGGACGTCCACAAATAATTTTGGCATTTTTGACATAGGAATCTGGATCACCCAAAAAATGATTTGCTATAGCGCACGAAAATCGTAGAAATGGGAGGTATGCGTGATTTGGGGCTCGTTTGACCTTGAAAATGGGATAGAATGGCTGTGAGGGCCAACCGGATGCATAGCCAAGGTCTTGACAGACGTCCAGAAATAATTTTGGCATTTTTGACGTCGGATCTAGATCACCCAAAAAATGGTTTGCCATAGCATATGAAAATCATCGAAATGGGGGGTATGCGCAATTCGGGGCTTTTTTGACCTTGAAAATGGGTCGAACTAGCCGTGAGGACCAACCGGATGCATAGCCAAGGTCTTGACGGATGTCCACAATAAAATTTGGCATTTTTGACATTGTAATCCGGATCACCCAATAAATGGTTTGCTATAGCACACGAAAATCGTTGAAATGGGGGGTATGCGCGCTTCGGGGCTCATTTGACCTTGAAAATGGGTCAGAATGGCCGTGAGGGCCAACCGGATGTATACCAAAGGTCTTGACAGACGTCCACAAATGATTTTGGCATTTTTGACGTCGGAATTGGGATCACCCAAAAAATGGTTTGCTATAGCACACGAAAATTGTCGAAATGGGGGGTATGCCCAATTCAGGCTCGTTTGACCTTGAAAATGGGTCGGACTGGCCATGAGGGCCAAACGGATGCATAGACAAGGTCTTGACGGACTTCCACAAAAAATTTTGGCATTTTTGACGTAGGATTTTTGGATCACACAAAGAATAGTTTGCTATATTACACGAAAATTGTCAAAATGAGGGGTATGCGCGCTTCGGGGCTCGTTTGACCTTGAAAATGGGTCGGAATGGCTGTGAGGGCCCACAGGATGCATAGCAAAGGTCTTGACAAATGTCCACAAATTATTTTGGCATTTTTGACGTCGGAATCTGGATCACCCAAAAAATGGTTTGCTATAGCACACGAAAATCGTCGAAATGGGGGGTATGCGCGATTTGGAGCTCGTTTGACCTTGAAAATGGGTCGAACTGGCCGTGAGGGCCAACCGATGTACAGCCAAGGTCTTGACGGACGTCCACAAAACATTTTGGCATTTTTGATGTCAGAATCCGGAACACCCAAAAAATGGTTTGCTATAGCACACGAAAATCGCTGAAATGGGGGGTATGCGCAATTCGGTGTTCGTTTGACCTTGAAAGTAGGTTGTACTGGCCGTGAGGGCAAACCAGATGCATAACCAAGGTCTTGACGGACGTTCAAAAAAATTTTGGCATTTTTAACGTCAGAATCCGGATCACCCAAAAAATGGTTTGCTATATTACACGAAAATTGTCGAAATGGGGGGTATACGCGCTTCAGGGCTCGTTTGACCATGAAAAATGGGTAGGAATGGCCAGTGAGGGCCAACCGGATGCATAGCCAAAGTCTTGACGGACGTCCAGAAATAATTTAGGAATTTGACGTCGGAATCTGGATCACCCAAAAAATGGTTTGCTATAGCACACGTATATCGTCGAAATGGGGGGTATGCGCGCTTCGAGGCTCGTTTGACCTTGAAAATGGGTCAGAATGACCGTGAGGGCCAACCGGGTGCGTAGCAAAGTTCTTAACAGACGTCCAAAAATTATTTTGGCATTTTTGACATCGAAAAATCACCCAAAAAATGGTTTGCTATAGCACACGAAAATCATCGAAATGGGGGGTATGCGCACTTCGTGGCTCGTTTGACCTTGAAACCGGGTCAGAATGGCCGTGAGTGGCAACTGGATGCGTATCCAAGGTCTTGACGGATATCCACAAAAAAGGTTTGGCATTTTTGACGTCGGAATCCGGATAACCCCAAAAATGGTTTGCATAGCACATGAATATTGTCGAAATGGGAGGTATGCGCGCTTCGGGACTCATTTGACCTTGTAAATGGGTCAGAATGGCTGTGAGGGACAACAGGATGCATAGCCAAGGCCTTGACGGACGTCCAAAAATAATTTTGGCATTTTTGCATCGGAATATGGATCAACCAAAAAATGGTTTGCTATAGCACACGAAAATCATCGAAATGGGGGGTATGCACGATTCGGGGCTTATTTTACCTTGAAAATGGGTCGGACTGGCCGTGAGGACCAACCGGATGCATAGCCAAGGTCTTGATGGATGTCCACAATAAAATTTGGCATTTTTGACGTTGGAATCGGGATCACCCAATAAATAGTTTTCTATAGCACACGAAAATCGTTAAAATAGGGGGTATGCGCGCTTCGGGGCTTGTTTGACCTTGAAAATGGGTCAGAATGGCCGTGAGGGAAAACCGGATGCATACCAAAGGTCTTGACAGACGTCCACAAATGATTTTGGCATTTTTGACGTCGTAATCTGGATCACCCAAAAAATGGTTTGCAATAGCACACGAAAATTGTCGAAATGGGGGGTATTCTGAATTCAGGCTCGTTTGACCTTGAAAATGGGTCGGAATGGACGTGAGGGCCAACCGGATGCATAGCCAAGGTCTTGACGGATGTCCACAAAAATTTTTGGCATTTTTGACATCGGAATCTGGATCACCCAAAAAATGGTTTGCTATATTACACGAGAATTGTCGAAATAAGGGGTATGCGCGCTTCGGGGCTCATTTGACCTTGAAAATGGGTAGGAATGGCCGTGAGGGCTAACAGGATGCATAGCCAATGTCTTGACGGACGTCCAGAAATAATTTTGGCATTTTTTACGTCGGAATCTAGATCACCCAAAAAATGGTTTGCTATAGCACACGAAAATCGTTAAAATAGGGGGTATGCGCAATTCGGAGCTCGTTTGACTTTGAAAATGGGTCGTACTGGCCATGAGGATCAACCGGATGCATAGCCAAGATCTTGACGGACGTCCACAAAAATGTTTGAGATTTTTGACGTCAGAATCGGGATCACCCAAAAAATGGTTTGCTATAGCACACGAAAATCGTCGAAATGGGGGGTATGCGCGTTTCGGGGCTTGTTTGACCTTGAAAATAGGTCAGACTGGCCATGAGGACCAACCGGATGCATATCCAAGGTCTTGACGGATGTCCACAATAAAATTTGGCATTTTTGATGTTGGAATCGGGATTACCCAATAAATGGTTTGCTATAGCACACGTAAATCGTTAAAATGGGAGGTATGCGCGCTTCGGGGCTCGTTTGACCTTGAAAATGGGTCAGAATGGCCGTGAGGGAAAACTGGATGCATACCAAAGGTCTTGACAGACGTCCACAAATGATTTTGGCATTTTTGACGTCGTAATCTGGATCACCCAAAAAATGGTTTGCTATAGCACACGAAAATTGTCGAAATAGGGGGTATGCCCAATTCAGGCCTGTTTGACCTTGAAAATGGGTCGGAATGGCCGTGAGGGCCAACCGGATCCAAGGTCTTGACGAACGTCCACAAAAAATTTTGGCATTTTAGACGTCGGAATCTGGATCACCCAAAAAATGGTTTGCTATATTACACGAAAATTGTCGAAATAAGGCGTATGCGCGCTTCGGGGCTCATTTGACCTTGAAAATGGGTAGGAATGGCCGTGAGGGCCAACAGGATGCATAACCAAGGTCTTGACGGACGTCCAAAAATAATTTTGGCATTTTTGACGTCGGAATCTGGATCACCCAAAAAATGGTTTGCTATAGCACACGAAAATCGTTGAAATCGGGGGTATGCGCGATTCGGGGTTCGTTTGACCTTGAAAATGGGTCGTACTAGCCGTGAGGACAAACCGCATGCATAGCCAAGGTCTTGAAGGACGTCCACAAAACATTTTGGCATTTTTAACGTCAGAATTCGGATCTCCCAAAAAATGGTTTGCTATATTACACGAGAATTGTCGAAATGGGGGGTATGCGCGCTTCGGGGCTTGTTTGACCTTGAAAATGGGTAGGAATGGCCAGTGAGAGCCAACCGGATGCATAGCCAAGGTCTTGATGGACGTCCAGAAATAATTTTGGCATTTTTGACGTCGGAATCTGAATCACCCAAAAAATGGTTTGCTATAGCACACGAAAATCGTCGAAATCGGGGGTATGCACGCTTCGAATCTCGTTTGACCTTGAAAATGGGTCAGAATGGTCGTGAGGGCCAACCGGGTGCGTAGCAAATTTCTTGTCAGACGTCCAAGAATTATTTTTGGATTTTTGACATCGAAATCCGGATCACCCAAAAAATGGTTTGCTATAGCACACAAAAATCATCGAAATGGGGGGTATGCGCACTTCGTGGCTCGTTTGACCTTTAAAATGGGTCGGAATGGCCGTGAGGGCCAACTGGATTCATATCCAAGGTCTTGACAGACGTCCACAAAAAAGGTTTGGCATTTTTGATGTCGGAATCCGGATCACCCCAAAATGGTTTGCTATAGCACATGAATATTGTCGAAATGGGGGGTATGCGCGCTTCGGGGCTCGTTTGACCTTAAAAATGGGTCGGAATGGCCGTGAGGGCCAACCGGATGCATAGCCAAAGTCTTGAAGTACGTCCACAAATAATGTTGGCATTTTTGACATCGGAATTCGGATCACCCAAAAAATGGTTTGCTATAGCGCACGAAAATCATCGAAATGGGAGGTATGCGCGATTTGGGGCTTGTTTGACCTTGAAAATGCGTCAGAATGTCCGTGAGGGCCAATCGGATGCATAGCCAAGGTCTTGACGGACGTCCAAAAATAATTTTGGCATTTTTGACGTCGGAATCTGGATCAGCCAAAAAATGGTTTGCTATAGCACACGAAAATCATTGAAATGGGGGGTATGCGCGATTCGGGACTCGTTTGATCTTGAAAATGGGTCGGATTGGCCGTGAGGACCAACCAGATACATAGCCAAGGTCTTGACGGACGTCCACAAAAAATGTTAGCATTTTTGACGTCGAAATCCGGATCACCCAAAAAATGGTTTGCTATATTACACGAAAATCGTTGAAATGGGGGGTATGCGCGCTTCGGGGCTCGTTTGACCTTGAAAATGGGTCAGAATGGCCGTGAGGGCCAACTGGATGCATACAAAATGTCTTGACAGACGTCCACAAATAATTTTGGCATTTTGACGTCGGAATCTGGATCACCCAAAAAATGGTTTGCTATATTACACGAAAATCGTTGAAATGGGGGGTATGCGCGCTTCGGGGCTCGTTTGACCTTTAAAATGGGTCATAATGGCCGTGAGAGCCAACCGGATGCATAGCTAAGGTCTTGACGGACGTCCACTAATAATTTTGGCATTTTTATACATCGGAATCTGGATCACCCAAAAAATGGTTTGCTATAGCACATGAAAATCGTCGAAATAGGGGGTATGCGCGCTTTGGGGCTTGTTTGACCTTGAAAATAGGTCGGAATAGCCGTGAGGACCAACTGGATGCATAGCCAAGGTATTGACGGATGTCCACAATAAAATTTGGCATTTTTGACATTGGAATCCGGATCACCCAATAAATGGTTTGCTATAGCACACGAAAATCGTTGAAATGGGGGGTATGCGCGCTTCGCGGCTTATTTGACCTTGAAAATGGGTCACAATGGCCTTGAGGGCTAACCGGATGCATACCAAAGGTCTTGACAGACGTCCACAAATTATTTTCGCATTTTTGACATCGGAATCGGGATCACCCAAAAAATGGTTTGCTATAGCACACAAAAATTGTCGAAATAGGGGGTATGCCCAATTCAGGCTCGTTTGACCTTGAAAATGGGTCGGACTGGCCGAGAGGGCCAAATGGATGCATAGACAAGGTCTTTACGGACATCCACAAAAATATTTGGCATTTTTGACGTCAGAATTTGGATCACCCAAAAAATAGTTTGCTATATTACACGAAAATTGTCGAAATGAGGGGTATACGCGCTTCGGGGCTTGTTTGACCTTGAAAATGGGTCGGAATGGCTGTGAGGGCCAACAGGATGCATAGCCAAGGTCTTGACGGACGTCCACAAAACATTTTGGCATTTTTGACGTCAGAATACGGATCACCCAAAAAATGGTTTGCTATAGCACACGAAAATCGTTGAAATAGGGGGTATGCACAATTCGGGGTTCGTTTGACCTTGAAAATAGGTTGTACTGGCCGTGAGGGCAAACCAAATGCATAACCAAGGTCTTGACGGACGTCCACAAAAAATTTTGGCATTTTTAACGTCAGAATCCAGATCACCCAAAAAATAGTTTGCTATATTACACGAATATTGTCGAAATGGGGGGTATACGCGCTTCAGGGCTCATTTGACCTTGAAAATGGGTAGGAATGGCCAGTGAGGGCCAACCCGATGCATAGCCAAGGTCTTGACGGACGTCCAGAAATAATTTTGGCATTTTTGACGTCAGAATATGGATCACCCAAAAAATGGTTTGCTATACCTCACGTATATCATCGAAATGGGGGTTTGCGCGCTTTGAGGCTCGTTTGACCTTGAAAATGGGTCAGAATGGCCATGAGGGCCAACCGAGTGCGTAGCAAAGTTCTTAACAGACGTCTAAAAATTATTTTTGCATTTTTGACATCGAAATCCGGATCACCCAAAAAATGGTTTGCTATAGCACACGAAAATCATCGAAATGGGGGGTATGCGCACTTCGTGGCTTGTTTGACCTTGAAAATGGGTCAGAATGGCCGTGAGTGCCAACTGGATGCATATCCAAGGTCTTGACGGATATCCACAAAAAATGTTTGGCATTTTTGACGTCGGAATCCGGATAACCCCAAAAATGGTTTGCATAGCACATGAATATTGTCGAAATGGGGGGTATGCGCGCTTCGGGACTCGTTTGACCTTGTAATGGGTCACAATGGCTATGAGGGACAACAGGATGCATAGCCAAGGCCTTGACGGACGTCCAGAAATAATTTTGGCATTTTTGCATCGGAATATGGATCAACCAAAAAATGGTTTGCTATAGCACACGAAAATCATCGAAATGGGGGGTATGCGCGATTCGGGGCTTGTTTTACCTTGAAAATGGGTCGGACTGGCCGTGAGGACCAACCAGATGCATAGCCAAGGTCTTGATGGATGTCCACAATAAAATTTGGCATTTTTGACGTTGGAATCGGGATCACCCAATAAATAGTTTTCTATAGCACACGAAAATCGTTAAAATAGGGGGTATGCGCGCTTCGGGGCTTGTTTGACCTTGAAAATGGGTCAGAATGGCTGTGAGGGAAATCCGGATGCATACCAAAGGTCTTGACAGACGTCCACAAATGAATTTGGCATTTTTGACATCGTAATCTGGATCACCCAAAAAATGGTTTGCAATAGCACACGAAAATTGTCGAAATGGGGGGTATTCCGAATTCAGGCTCGTTTGACCTTGAAAATGGGTCGGAATGGACGTGAGGGCCACCCGGATGCATAGCCAAGGTCTTGACGGATGTCCACAAAAATATTTGGCATTTTTGACGTCGGAATCTGGATCACCCAAAAAATGGTTTGCTATATTACACGAGAATTGTCGAAATAAGTGGTATGCGCGCTTCGGGGCTCATTTGACCTTGAAAATGAGTAGGAATGGCCGTGAGGGCTAACAGGATGCATAGCCAATGTCTTGACGGACGTCCAGAAATAATTTTGGCATTTTTTACGTCGGAATCTGGATCACCCAAAAAATGGTTTGCTATAGCACACGAAAATCGTTAAAATAGGGGGTATGCGCAATTCGGAGCTCGTTTGACTTGGAAAATGGGTCGTACTGGCCATGAGGATCAACCGGATGCATAGCCAAGATCTTTACGGACGTCCACAAAAACGTTTGAGATTTTTTACGTCAGAATCCGGATCACCCAAAAAATGGTTTGCTATAGCACACGAAAATCGTCGAAATGGGAAGTATGCGCATTTCGGGGCTTGTTTGACCTTGAAAATAGGTCAGACTGGCCATGAGCACCAACCGGATGCATATCCAAGGTCTTGAGGGATGTCCACAATAAAATTTGGCATTTTTGACGTTGGAATCGGGATTACCCAATAAATGGTTTGCTATAGCACACGTAAATCGTTAAAATGGGGGGTATGCGCGCTTCGGGGCTCGTTTGACCTTGAAAATGGGTCAGAATGGCCGTGAGGGAAAACCAGATGCATACCAAAGGTCTTGACAGACGTCCACAAATGATTTTGGCATTTTTGACGTCGTAATCTGGACCACCCAAAAAATGGTTTGCTATATTACACGAGAATTGTCGAAATAAGGGGTATGCGCGCTTCGAGGCTCATTTGACCTTGAAAATGGGTAGGAATGGCCGTGAGGGCTAACAGGATGCATAGCCAATGTCTTGACGGACGTCCAGAAATAATTTTTGCATTTTTTACGTCGGAATCTGGATCACCCAAAAAATGGTTTGCTATAGCACACGAAAATCGTTAAAATAGGGGGTATGCGCAATTTGGAGCTCGTTTGACTTTGAAAATGGGTCGTACTGGCCATGAGGATCAACCGGATGCATAGCCAAGATCTTTACGGACGTCCACAAAAACGTTTGAGATTTTTGACGTCAGAATCCGGATCACCCAAAAAATGGTTTGCTATAGCAGACGAAAATCGTCGAAATGGGGGGTATGCGCATTTCGGGGCTTGTTTGACCTTGAAAATAGGTCAGACTGGCCATGAGGACCAACCGGATGCATAGCCAAGGTCTTGAGGGATGTCCACAATAAAATTTGGCATTTTTGACGTTGGAATCGGGATTACCCAATAAATGGTTTGCTATAGCACACGTAAATCGTTAAAATGGGGGGTATGCGCGCTTCGGGGCTCGTTTGACCTTGAAAATGGGTCAGAATGGCCGTGAGGGAAAACCGGATGCATACCAAAGGTCTTGACAGACGTCCACAAATGATTTTGGCATTTTTGACGTCGTAATCTGGATCACCCAAAAAATGGTTTGCTATAGCACACGAAAATTGTCAAAATAGGGGGTATGCCCAATTCAGGCCTGTTTGACCTTGAAAATGGGTCAGAATGGTCGTGAGGGCCAACCGGGTGCGTAGCAAATTTCTTGTCAGATGTCCAAGAATTATTTTTGCATTTTTGACATCAAAATCCGGATCACCCAAAAAATGGTTTGCTATAGCACACAAAAATCATCGAAATGGGGGGTATGCGCACTTCGTGGCTCGTTTGACCTTGAAAATGGGTCGGAATGGCCGTGAGGGCCAATTGGATTCATATCCAAGGTCTTGACAGACGTCCACAAAAAAGGTTTGGCATTTTTGACGTCGGAATCCGGATCACCCAAAAATGGTTTGCTAGAACACATGAATATTGTCAAAATGGGGGGTATGCGCGCTTCGGGGCTCGTTTGACCTTTAAAATGGGTCATAATGGCCGTGAGAGCCAACCGGATGCATAGCTAAGGTCTTGACGGACGTCCACAAATAATTTTGGCATTTTTATACATCGGAATCTGGATCACCCAAAAAATGGTTTGCTATAGCACATGAAAATCGTCGAAATAGGGGGTATGCGCGCTTTGGGGCTTGTTTGACCTTGAAAATAGGTCGGAATAGCCGTGAGGACCAACTGGATGCATAGCCAAGGTCTTGACGGATGTCCACAATAAAATTTGGCATTTTTGACATTGGAATCCGGATCACCCAATAAATGGTTTGCTATAGCACACGAAAATCGTTGAAATGGGGGGTATGCGCGCTTCGCGGCTCATTTGACCTTGAAAATGGGTCACAATGGCCTTGAGGGCCAACCGGATGCATACCAAAGGTCTTGACAGACGTCCACAAATTATTTTGGCATTTTTGACATCAGAATCGGGATCACCCAAAAAATGGTTTGCTATAGCACACAAAAATTGTCGAAATAGGGGGTATGCCCAATTCAGGCTCGTTTGACCTTGAAAATGGGTCGGACTGGCCGAGAGGGCCAAATGGATGCATAGACAAGGTCTTTACGGACATCCACAAAAATATTTGGCATTTTTGACGTCGGAATTTGGATCACCCAAAAAATAGTTTGCTATATTACACGAAAATTGTCGAAATGAGGGGTATGCGCGCTTCGGGGCTCGTTTGACCTTGAAAATGGGTGGGAATGGCTGTGAGGGCCAACAGGATGCATAGCCAAGGTCTTGACGGACGTCCACAAAACATTTTGGCATTTTTGACGTCAGAATACGGATCACCCAAAAAATGGTTTGCTATAGCACACGAAAATCGTTGAAATGGGGGGTATGCGCAATTCGGGGTTTGTTTGACCTTGAAAATAGGTTGTAATGGCCGTGAGGGCAAACCAAATGCATAACCAAGGTCTTGACGGACGTCCACAAAAAATTTTGGCATTTTTAACGTCAGAATCCGGATCACCCAAAAAATAGTTTGCTATATTACACGAATATTGTCGAAATGGGGGGTATACGCGCTTCAGGGCTCGTTTGACCTTGAAAATGGGTAGGAATAGCCAGTGAGGGCCAACCCGATGCATAGCCAAGGTCTTGACGGAATTCCAGAAATAATTTTGGCATTTTTGACGTCAGAATATGGATCACCCAAAAAATGGTTTGCTATACCTCACGTATATCATCGAAATGGGGGGTTTGCGCGCTTTGAGGCTCGTTTGACCTTGAAAATGGGTCAGAATGGCCATGAGGGCCAACCGAGTGCATAGCAAAGTTCTTAACAGACGTCCTAAAATTATTTTTGCATTTTTGACATCGAAATCCGGATCACCCAAAAAATGGTTTGCTATAGCACACGAAAATCATCGAAATGGGGGGTATGCGCACTTCGTGGCTCGTTTGACCTTGAAAACGGGTCAGAATGGCCGTGAGTGCCAACTGGATGCATATCCAAGGTCTTGACGGATATCCACAAAAAACGTTTGGCATTTTTGACGTCGGAATCCGGATCACCCCAAAAATGGTTTGCTATAGCACATGAATATTGTCGAAATGGGGGGTATGCGCGCTTCGGGGCTCGTTTGACCTTGAAAATGGGTCGGAATAGCTGTGAGGGCCAACAGGATGCATAGCGAAGGTCTTGACCGACGTCCAGAAATAATTTTGGCATTTTTGACATCGGAATCTGGATCACCCAAAAAAAGGTTTGCTATAGCACACGAAAATTGTCGAAATGGGGGGTATGCCCAATTCAGGCTCGTTTGACATTGAAAATGGGTCGGACTGGCCGTGAGGGCCAACCGTATGCATAACCAAGGTCTTGACGGACGTCCACAAAAATTTTTGGCATTTTTGACGTCGGAATCTGGATCACCCAAATAATTGTTTGCTATATTACACGAAAATTGTCGAAATAAGGGGTATGTGCGCTTCGGGGCTCATTTGACCTTGAAAATGGGTAGGAATGGCCGTGAGGGCCAACAGGATGCATAGACAAGGTCTTGACGGACGTCCAGAAATAATTTTGGCATTTTTGACGTCGGAATCTGGATCACCCAAAAAATGGTTTGCTATAGCACACGAAAATCGTTGAAATGGGGGGTATGCGCAATTCGGAGCTCGTTTGAACTTGAAAATGGGTCGTACTGGCCGTGAGGACCCACCGGATGCATAGCCAAGATCTTGACGGACGTTCACAAAAAATTTTGGGATTTTTGACGTCAGAATCCGGTTCACCCAAAAAATGGTTTGCTATAGCACATGAAAATTGTCGAAATGGGGGGTATGCGCGATTCGGGGTTCGTTTGACCTTGAAAATGGGTCGTACTGGCCTTGAGGGCAAACCGGATACATAGCCAAGGTCTTGAAGGACGTCCACAAAAAATTTTCGCATTTTTAACGTCAGAATCCGGATCACCCAAAAAATGGTTTGCTATATTACACGAGAATTGTTGAAATGGGGGGTGTGCGCGCTTCGGGGCTCGTTTGACCTTGAAAATGGGTAGGAATGGCAGTGAGAATAGCCAAGGTCTTGATGGACGTCCAGAAATAATTTTGGCATTTTTGACGTCGGAATCTGGATCACCCAAAAAATGGTTTGCTATAGCACACGAAAATCGTCGAAATATGGGGTATGCACGCTTCGAAGCTCGTTTGACCTTGAAAATGGGTCAGAATGGTCGTGAGGGCCAACCGGGTGCGTAGCAAATTTCTTGTCAGACATCCAAAAATTATTTTTGCATTTTTGACATCGAAATCCGGATCACCCAAAAAATGGTTTGCTATAGCACACGAAAATCATCGAAATGGGGGGTATGCGCACTTCGTGGCTCGTTTGACCTTGAAAATGGGTCGGAATGGCCGTGAGGGCCAACTGGATTCATATCAAAGGTCTTGACGGACGTCCACAAAAAAGGTTTGCCATTTGTGACGTCGGAATCCGGATCACCCCAAAATGGTTTGCTATAGCACATGAATATTGTCGAAATGGGGGGTATGCGTGCTTCGGGGCTCGTTTGACCTTAAAAATGGGTCGGAATGGCCGTGAGGGCCAACCGGATGCATAGCCAAAGTCTTGAAGGACGTCCACAAATAATGTTGGCATTTTTGACATCGGAATCCGGATCACCCAAAAAATGGTTTGCTATAGCGCACGAAAATCATCGAAATGGGAGGTATGCGCGATTTGGGGCTTGTTTGACCTTGAAAATGCGTCAGAATGGCCGTGAGGGCCAATCGGATGCATAGCCAAGGTCTTGACGGACGTCCAGAAATAATTTTGGCATTTTTGACGTCGGAATCTGGATCAGCCAAAAAATGGTTTGCTATAGCACACGAAAATCATTGAAATGGGGGGTATGCGCGATTCGGGACTCGTTTGATCTTGAAAATGGGTCGGATTGGCCGTGAGGACCAACCAGATACATAGCCAAGGTCTTGACGGACGTCCACAAAAAATGTTAGCATTTTTGACGTCGAAATCCGGATCACCCAAAAAATGGTTTGCTATATTACACGAAAATCGTTGAAATGGGGGGTATGCGCGCTTCGGGGCTCGTTTGACCTTGAAAATGGGTCAGAATGGCCGTGAGGGCCAACTGGATGCATACAAAATGTCTTGACAGACGTCCACAAATAATTTTGGCATTTTGACGTCGGAATCTGGATCACCCAAAAAATGGTTTGCTATAGCACACGAAAATCATCGAAATGGGGGGTATGCGCGATTCGGGGTTTGTTTGACCTTGAAAATGGGTCGTACTAACTGTGAGGGCCAACCGGATGCATAGACAAGGTCTTGACGGATGTCCATTAAAATATTTGGCATTTTTGACATTGGAATCCGGATCACCCAATAAATGGTTTGCTATAGCATACGAAAATTATTGAAATGGGGGGTATACGCTCTTTGGGGCTCGTTTGACCTTGAAAATGGGTAGGAATGGCCGTGAGGGCCAACCGGATGCATACCAAAGGTCTTGACGGACGTCCACAAATAAGTTTAGCATTTTTGACGTCGGAATCCGGATCACCCCAAAAACGGTTTGCTATAGCACATGAATATTGTCGAAATGGGGGGTATGCGCGCTTCGGGGCTCGTTTGACCTTGAAAGTGGGTCAGAATGGCCGTGAGGGCCAACCGAATGCATAGATAAGGTCTTGACGGACGTCCACAAATAATTTTTGCATTTTTGACATCGGAATCTGGATCACCCAAAAAATGGTTTGCTATATTACACGAAAATTGTCGAAATGGGGGGTATGCGCGCGTCGGGGCTCGTTTGACCTTGAAAATTGGTAGGAACGGCCGTGTGGGCCAACCAGATGCATAGCCAAGGTCTTGACGGACGTCCACAAATAATTTTGGCATTTTTGACGTCAAATCTGGATCACGCAAAAAATGGTTTGCTATAGCACACGAAAATCATCAAAATGGGGGGTATGCGCGATTAGGTGCTTGTTTGACCTTGAAAATGGGTCGGACTGGCTGTGAGGACCAACCGGATGCATAGCCAAGGTCTTTACAGATGTCCACAATAAAATTTGGCATTTTTTACATTGGAATCCGGATCACCCAATAAATGGTTCGCTATAGCACACAAAAATCATTGAAATGGGGGGTATGCACGCTTCGGGGATCATTTGACCTTGAAAATGGGTCAGAATGGCCGTAAGGGCCAACCGGATGCATACCAAAGGTCTTGACAGACGTCCACAAATTATTTTGGCATTTTTGACGTCGGAATCGGGATCACCCAAAAAATGGTTTGCTATAGTACACGAAAATTGTCGAAATGGGGGGTATGCCCAATTCAGGCTCGTTTGACCTTGAAAATGGATCGGACTGGCCATGAGGGCCAAACGGATGAATAGACAAGGTCTTGACGGACGTCCACAAAATTGTTTGGCATTTTTGACGTCGGAATCTGGATCATCCAAAAAATAGTTTGCTATATTACACGAAAATTGTCGAAATGAGGGGTATAAGCGCTTCGGGGCTCATTTGACCTTGAAAATGGGTCGGAATGGCTGTGAGGGCCAACAGGATGCATAGCCAAGGTCTTGACAGAAGTCCAGAAATAATTTTGGCATTTTTGACATTGGAATCTGGATCACCCAAAAAATAGTTTGCTATAGCACACGAAAATCATCGAAATGGGGGGTATGCGCAATTCGGAGCTCCTTTGACCTTGAAAATGGGTCGGACTGGACGGGAGGTCCAACCAATGCATAGCCAAGGTCTTGACGGACATCCACAAAATTTTTTGGCATTTTTGACATCAGAATCCGTATCAACCAAAAAATGGTTTGCTATAGCACACGAAAATCATTGAAATTGGGGGTATGCGCGATTCGGGGTTCGTTTGACCTTGAAAATTGGGTTGTACAGGACATGAGGGCCAACCGGATGCATATCCAAGGTCTTGACGGACGTCCACAAAAAATTTTGGTATTTTTGACATCGCAATCCAGATCACCCAAAAAATGGTTTGCTATAGCACACGAAAATCATTAAAATGGGGGGTATGCACGATTTGAGGCTCGTTGACCTTGAAAATGGGTCGAAATAGACGTGAGGTCCAACCGGATGCATAGCAAAGGTCTTGACGGACGTCCACAAATAATGTTGGCATTTTTAACGTCGGAATCCGGATCACCCAAAAAATGGTTTGCTATAGCACACGAAAATCGTCGAAATGGGGGGTATGCGCGATTCGGGGTTTGTTTGACCTTGAAATTGGGTGGTACTGGACGTGAGGGCAAACCATATGCATAGCCAAGGTCTTGACGGACGTCCACAAAAATTTTTGGCATTTTTAACGTCAGAATCCGGATCACCCAAAAAATGGTTTGCTATAGCACACGAAAATCATCGAAATGGGGGGTATGCACACTTCGTGGCTCGTTTGACCTTGAAAATGGGACGGAATGGCCGTGAGGGCCAATTGGATGCATATCCAAGGTCTTGATGGACGTCCGCAAAAAAGGTTTGGCATTTTTGACGTCGAAATCCGGATCACCCCAAAAATGGTTTGCTATAGCACATGAATATTGTCGAAATGGGGGGTATGCGCGCTTCGTGGCTCGTTGGACCTTGAAAATGGGTCGGAATGGCTATGAGGGCCAACAGGATGTATAACCAAGGTCTTGACGGACGTCCAGAAATAATTTTGGCATTTTTGACGTTGGAATATGGATCACCCAAAAAATGGTTTGCTATAGTACACGAAAATCGTCGAAATGGGGGGTATGCGCGATTCGGAGCTCGTTTAACCTTGAAAATGGGTCGGAATGGCCGTGAGGACCAACCAGATGCGTAGCCAAGGTCTTGACGGACGTCCACAAAAACAATTGGCATTTTTGACGTTAGAATCCAGATCACCCTATAAATGGTTTGCTATAGCACACGAAAATTATTGAAATGGCGGGTATGCGCGCTTCGGGGCTCGTTTGACCTTGAAAATGAGTTCAAATGGCCGTGAGGTCCAACCGGATGCATACCAAAGGTCTTGACAGATGTCCACAAATTATTATGGCATTTTTAACGTCAAAATCTGGATCACCCAAAAAATGGTTTACTATAGCACACGAAAATTGTCGAAATGGGGGGTATGCCCAATTCGGGCTCGTTTGACCTTGAAAATGGGTCGGACTGGCCGTGAGGGCCAACCGGATGCATATACAAGGTCTTGATGGACGTCCACAAAAAATTTTGGCATTTTTGACGTCGGAATCCGAATCACCCAAAAAATGGTTTGCTATATTACACGAAAATTGTCGAAATGGGGGTATGCGCGCTTTGGGGCTAGTTTGACCTTGAAAATGGGTAGGAATGGCCGTGAGGTCCAACCGGATGCATAGCCAAGGTCTTGACGGACGTCCACAAAAATTTTGGCATTTTTGACGTCGGAATTCTGATCACCCAAAAAATGGTTTGCTATAGCACACGAATATTATCGAAATAGGGGGTATGCACGCTTCGAGGCTTGTTTGACCTTGAAAATTGGTAGGAATGGCCGTGAGGGCTAACCGGATGCATAGCCAAGGTGTTGACGGACGTCCACAAATAATTTTGGCATTTTTGACATCGAAATCCGGATCGCCCAAAAACTGGTTTGCTATATAGCACGCGAAAATCGTCAAAATGGGGGGTATGCCAAATTCGGGCTCGTTTGACCTTGAAAATGGGTCGGACTGGCCGTGAGGGCCAACCGGATGCATAGCCAAGGTATTGACGGACGTCCACAAATAATTTTTGCATTTTTAACATCGGAATCTGGATCACTCAAAAAATGATTTGCTATATTACACAAAAATTGTCGAAATAGGGGGTATGCGCGCTTCAGGGCTCGTTTGACCTTGAAAATTGGTCGGACTGACCGTGAGGGCCAACCGGATGCATATCCAAGGTCTTGACAGAAGTCCACAAAATTGTTTGGCATTTTTGACGTCGAAATCTGGATTAGCCAAAAAATGGTTTGCTATATTACACGAAAATTGTCGAAATATGGGGTATGTGCGCTTCGGGGCTCGTTTGACCTTGAAAATTGGTAGGAATGGCCGTGAGGGCCAACCAGATGCATATCCAAGGTGTTGACGGACGTCCACAAATAATTTTGGCATTTTTGACATCGGAATCCGGATCACCCAAAAACTGGTTTGCTATAACACACGAAAATCGTCAAAATGGGGGGTATGCCCAATTCGGGCTCGTTTGACCTTGAAAATGGGTCGGATTGGCCGTGAGGGCCAACCGAATGCATAGCCAAGCTCTTGATGGACGTCCACAAAGTTTTTTGGCATTTTTGACATTGGAATTCGGATCACCCAAAAAATGGTTTACTATATTACATGAAAATTGTCGAAATGGGGGGTATGCACGCTTCGGGGCTCGTTTAACCTTGAAAATGGGTAGGAATGGCCATGAGGGCCAACCGTATGCATAACAAAAGGTCTTGACGGACGTCCACAAATTATTTTGGCATTTTTGACATCAGAATCCGGATCACCCAAAAAATGGTTTGCTATGCACACGAAAATCGTCGAAATGGGGGGTATGCGCGATTCGGGGTTCGTTTGACCTTGAAAATGGGTCGGAATAGCCGTGAGGGACAACCGGATGCATAGCTAAGGTCTTGACGGACGTCCACAAATAATTTTGGCATTTTTGACGTTGGAATCCTGATCACCCAAAAAATGGTTTGCTATATTACACGAAAATTGTCGAAATAGGGGGTATGCGTGCTTCAGGGCTCGTTTGACCTTGAACATTGGTCGGAATGGCCGTGAGGGCCAACCGGATGCATAGCCAAGGTATTGACGGACGTCCACAAAAGAATTTGGCAATTTTGACGTCGTAATCCGGATCACCCAATAAATGGTTTGCTATAGCACATGAAAATCGTTGAAATGGGAGGTATACCCAATTCGGGCTCATTTGACCTTGAAAATGGGTCGGACTGGCTGTGAGGGCCAACCGGATTCATAGCCAAGGTCTTAATGGACGTCCACAAAAATGTTTTGCATTTTTGACATCGGAATCTGGATCACCCAATAAATGGTTTGCTATAGCACACAAAAATCGTTGAAATGGGGGGTATGCGCGCTTCGGGGATCGTTTGACCTTGAAAATGGGTCGGAATGGCCGTAAGGCCAACCGGATGCATAGATAAAGTCTTGACGGACGTCCACAAATAATTTTGGCATTTTTGACATCGGAATCAGGATCACCCAAAAAATGATTTGCTATAGCGCACGAAAATCGTCGAAATGGGAGGTATGCGCGATTTGGGGCTCGTTTGACCTTGACAATGGGTCGGAATAGCCCTAAGGGCCAACCGGATGCATAGCCAAGGTCTTGACGGACGTCCACAAATAATTTTGGCATTTTTGACGTCCAAATACGGATCACCCCAAAACTGGTTTGCTATAGCACACGAAATCGTCGAAATGGGGGGTATGCCCAATTCGGGCTCGTTTAACCTTGAAAATGGGTCGGAATGGCCGTGAGGGCCAATCGTATGTATATCCAAGGTCTTGACGGACGTCAGCAAAATTTTTTGTCATTTTTGACGTCGGAATCTGCATCACCCAAAAAATGGTTTGCTATATTACACGAAAATTGTTTAAATGGGGGTATGCGCGCTTCGGGGCTCGTTTGACCTTGAAAATGGGTCGGAATGGCCGTGAGGGCCAACCGAATGCATAGCTAAGGTCTTGACGGACGTCCACAAATAATTTTGGCATTTTTGACATCGAAATCCTGATCACCCAAAAAATGGTTTGCTATAGAACACGAATATTGTCGAAATGGGGTGTATGCGCGCTTCGGGGTTCGTTTGACCTTGAAAATGGGTTGGAATGGCCGTGAGGGCCAACCGGATGCATAGAGAAGGTCTTGATGGACGTCCACAAATAATATTGGCATTTTTTGACATCAGAATCCGGATCACCCAAAAAATGGTTTGCTATAGCGCACGAAAATCATCGAAATGGGAGGTATGCGCGATTTGGGGCTATTTTGACCTTGAAAATGGGTCAGAATGACCGTGAGGGCCAATCGGATGCATAGCCAAGGTCTTGATGGACGTCCAGAAATAATTTTGGCATTTTTTGACATCGGATCTGGATCACCCAAAAAATGGTTTGCTATAGCACATGAAAATCGTCAAAATGGGGGGTATGCGCGATTCGGGGCTCGTTTGACCTTGAAAATGGGTTGGATTGGCCGTGAGGACCAACCGTATGCATAGCCAACGTCTTGACGGACGTCCACAAAAATTTTTGGCATTTTTGACGTCGGAATCCGGATCACCCAAAAAATGGTTTGCTATATTACACGAAAATCATTGAAATGGGGGGTATGCGTGCTTCGGGGCTCGTTTGACCTTGAAAATGGGTTAGAATGGCCATGAGGTCCAACCGGATGCATACAAAATGTCTTGATAGACGTCTACAAATAATTTTGGCATTTTGACGTAGGAATCTGGATCACCCAAATAATGGTTTGCTATAGCATCAAAAAATCGTCGAAATAGGGGGTATGCCCAATTCCGGCTCGTTGACCTAGAAAATGGGTCGGAATGGCCGTGAGGGCCAACCGAATGCATAGCCAAGGTCTTGATGGACGTCCACAATTTTTTTTGGCATTTTTGACGTCGGAATTCGGATCACCCAAAAAATGGTTTGCTATATTACATGAAAATTGTCGAAATGGGGGGTATGCACGCTTTGGGACTCGTTTGACCTTGAAAATGGGTAGGAATGGCCGTGAGGGCCAACCGTATGCATAACAAAAGGTCTTGACGGACGTCCACAAATTATTTTGGCATTTTTGACGTCAGAATCCGGATCACCCAAAAAATGGTTTTCTATAGCACACGAAAATCGTTGAAATGGGGGGTATGCGCGATTCGGGGTTCGTTTGACCTTGAAAATGGATCGTACTGGCCGTGAGGGCCAACCGGATACATAGCCAAGGTCTTGATGGACGTCCACAAAATTGTTTGGCATTTTTGACTTCGGAATTCGAATCACCCAAAAAATGGTTAGCTATATTACACGAAAATTATCGAAATGGGGGGTATGCACGCTTCGGGGCTCGTTTGACCTTGAAAATGGGTAGGAATGGCCGTGAGGGCCAACCGTATGCATAACAAAAGGTCTTGACGGACGTCCTTAAATTATTTTGGCATTTTTGACGTCAGAATCCGGATCACCCAAAAAATGGTTTTCTATAGCACACGAAAATCATCGAAATGGGGGGTATGCGAGATTCAGGGTTCGTTTGACCTTGAAAATGGGTTGTACTGGCCGTGAGGGCCAACCGGATACATAGCCAAGGTCTTGATGGACGTCCACAAAAACTTTTGGCATTTTTGACGTCGGAATCCGGATCATCCAAAAAATGGTTTGTTATAGCACACGAAAATCATCAAAATGGGGGGTATGTGCAATTCCGGGTTTGTTTGACCTTGAAAATGGGTCGTACAGGCCGTGAGGGCCAACCGGATGCATACCAAAGGTCTTGACAGATGTCAACAAATTATTTTGGCATTTTTGACGTAGGAATCAGGATCACCCAAATAATGGTTTGCTATAGCATCAAAAAATCGTCGAAATAGGGGGTATGCCCAATTCGGGCTCATTGACCTTGAAAATGGGTCGGACTGGCCGTGAGGGCCAACCGGATGCATAGCCAAGGTCTTGATGGACGTCCACAAAATTTTTTGGCATTTTTGACGTCATAATTTGGATCACCCAAAAAATGGTTTGCTATATTACACGAAAATCGTTGAAATGGGGGGTATGCGTGCTTCGGGGCTCGTTTGACCTTGAAAATGGGTCAGAATGGCCATGAGGTCTAACCGGATGCATACAAAATGTCTTGATAGATGTCCACAAATAATTTTGGCATTTTGACGTAGGAATCTGGATCACCCAAATAATGGTTTGCTATAGCATCAAAAAATCGTCGAAATAGGAGGTATGCCCAAATCCGGCTCGTTGACCTAGAAAATGGGTCGGAATGGCCGTGAGGGCCAACCGAATGCATAGCCAAGGTCTTGATGGACGTCCACAAATTTTTTTGGCATTTTTGACGTCGGAATTCAGATCACCCAAAAAATAGTTTGCTATATTACATGAAAATTGTCGAAATGGGGGGTATGCACGCTTTGGGGCTCGTTTGACCTTGAAAATGGGTCGGATTGGCCGTGAGGACCAACCGTATGCATAGCCAACGTCTTGACGGACGTCCACAAAAATTTTTGGCATTTTTGACGTCGGAATCCGGATCACCCAAAAAATGGTTTGCTATATTACACGAAAATCATTGAAATGGGGGGTATGCGTGCTTCGGGGCTCGTTTGACCTTGAAAATGGGTCAGAATGGCCATGAGGTCCAACCGGATGCATACAAAATGTCTTGATAGACGTCCACAAATAATTTTGGCATTTTGACGTAGGAATCTGGATCACCCAAATAATGGTTTGCTATAGCATCAAAAAATCGTCGAAATAGGGGGTATGCCCAATTCCGGCTTGTTGACCTAGAAAATGGGTCGGAATGGCCGTGAGGGCCAACCGAATGCATAGCCAAGGTCTTGATGGACGTCCACAAATTTTTTTGGCATTTTTGACGTCGGAATTCGGATCACCCAAAAAATGGTTTGCTATATTACATGAAAATTGTCGAAATGGGGGGTATGCACGCTTCGGGGCTCGTTTGACCTTAAAAATGGGTAGTAATGGCCGTGAGGGACAACCGTATGCATAACAAAAGGTCTTGACGGACGTCCACAAATTATTTTGGCATTTTTGACGTCAGAATCCGGATCACCCAAAAAATGGTTTGCTATAGCACACGAAAATCGTCGAAATAGGGGGTATGCGCGATTCGGGGTTCGTTTGACCTTGAAAATGGATCGTACTGGCCGTGAGGGCCAACCGGATGCATTGCCAAGGTCTTGATGGACGTCCACAAAATTTTTTGGCATTTTTGACTTCGGAATTCGGATCACCCAAAAAATGGTTTGCTATATTACACGAAAATTATGGAAATGGGGGGTATGCACGCTTCGGGGCTCGTTTGACCTTGAAAATGGGTAGGAATGGCCGTGAGGGCCAACCGTATGCATAACAAAAGGTCTTGACGGACGTCCACAAATTATTTTGGCATTTTTGACGTCAGAATCCGGATCACCCAAAAAATGGTTTGCTATAGCACACGAAAATCGTCGAAATGGGGGGTATGCGAGATTCAGGGTTCGTTTGACCTTGAAAATGGGTTGTACTGGCCGTGAGGGCCAACCGAATACATAGCCAAGGTCTTGATGGACGTCCACAAAAACTTTTGGCATTTTTGACGTCGGAATCCGGATCATCCAAAAAATGGTTTGCTATAGCACACGAAAATCATCAAAATGGGGGGTATGCGCAATTCGGGGTTTGTTTGACCTTGAAAATGGGTCGTACAGGCCTTGAGGGCCAACCTTATGCATACCAAAGGTCTTGACAGATGTCAACAAATTATTTTGGCATTTTTGACGTCGGAATCTGGATCACCCAAATAATGATTTGCTATAGCACCCAAAAATCATCGAAATAGGGGGTATGCGCAATTCGGGCTCGTTGACCTTGAAAATGGGTCGGAATGGACGTGCGGGACAACCGGATGCATAGCCAAGGTCTTGACGGACGTCCACAAATAATTTTGGCATTTTTGACGTCGGAATTTGGATCACCCAAAAAATGATTTGCTATAGCACACGAAAATCGTCGAAATGGGGGGTATGCGTGATTCGTGGCTCTTTTGACCTTGAAAATGGGTCGGACTGGCCGGGAGGGCCAACCGGATGCATAGCCAAGGTCTTGACGGACGTCCATAAAATATTTTGGCATTTTTGACGTCGGAATCCGGATCACCCAATAAATGGTTTGCTATAGCACACAAAAATTGTTGAAATGGGGGGTATGCGCGCTTCGGGGCTCGTTTGACCTTGAAATTAGGTCAGAATGGCCGTGAGGGCCAACAGGATTCATACCAAAGGTCTTGACAGACGTCAACAAATTATTTTGGCATTTTTGACGTCGGAATCTGGATCACCCAAATAATGGTTTGCTATAGCACCCAAAAATCATCAAAATAGGGGGTATGCGCAATTCGGGATCGTTGACCTTGAAAATGGGTCGGAATGGACGTGAGGGCCAACCGGATGCATAGCCAAGGTCTTGACGGACATCCACAAAATTGTTTGGCATATTTGACGTCGGAATTCGGATCACCCAAAAAATGGTTTGCTATATTACACGAAAATTGTGGAAATGGGGGGTATGCGTGCTTCGGAGCTCGTTTGACTTTGAAAATGGGTAGGAATGGCCGTGAAGGCCAACCGGATGCATAGCCAAGGTCTTGAAGGACGTCCAAAAATAATTTTGGCATTTTTGACGTCGAAATCTGGATCACCCAAAAAATGGTTTGCTATAGCACACAAAAATCATCGAAATGGGGGGTATGCGCGATTCGGGGTTCGTTTGACCTTGAAAATAGGTTGTACTGGCCGTGAGGGACAACCGGATGCATAGCCAAAGTCTTGACGGACGTCCACAAAAAAGTTTGGCATTTTTGACGTCAGAATCCGGATCAACCAAAAAATGGTTTGCTATATTACACGAAAATTGTCGAAAAGGGGGTATGCGCGCTTCGGGGCTCGTTTGACCTTGAAAATGGGCAGGAATGGCCAGTGAGGGACAACCGAATGCATAGCCAAGGTCTTTCTGGACGTCCAGAAATAATTTTGGCATTTTTGACGTCGCAATCTGGATCACCCAAAAAATGGTTTGCAATAGCACACGTAAATCGTTGAAATTGGGGGTATGCGCGATTCGGGGCTCATTTGACCTTTAAAATTTGTCGGTTTGGCCGTGAGGGCCAATCGGATGCATAGACAAGGACTTTACAGACGTCCACAAAAATTTTGGCATTTTTGACGTCGGAATCTGGATCATCCAAAAAATGGTTTGCTATAGCACACGAAAATCGTCGAAATGGGGGGTATGCACGATTCGGGGCTCGTTTGACCTTGAAAATGGGTAGTACTGGCTGTAAGGGCCAACCGTATGCATAGCCCAGGTCTTGACGGACGTCCACAAAATTTTTTGGCATTTTTGACGTCGAAATCTGGATCACCCAAAAAATGGTTTGCAATAGCACAAAAAAATCGTCGAAATGGGGGGTATCACGCTTCGGGGCTTGTTTGGCCTTAAAAATGGGTCGGAATGGCCGTGAGGGCCAACCGAATGAAAAGTAAAGGTCTTGACAGACGTCCACAAATTATTTTAGCATTTTTGACATCGGAATCCGGATCACCCAAAAAATGTTTTGCTATAGCACACGAAAATCGTCAAAATGGGGGGTATGCGCGATTCGGGGCTCGTTTGACATCGCAAATGGGTCGGACTGGCCGTGAGGGCCAACCGAATGCATAGCCAAGGTCTTGACGGATGTCCACAAATAATTTTTGCATTTTTGACGTAGGAATCTGGATCACCCAAAAAATGGTTTGCTATAGCACACGAAAATTATTGAAATGGGGGGTATGCGCGCTTCGGGGCTCGTTTGACCTTGAAAATAGGTCAGAATGGCCGTGAGGGCCAACCGGATGCATACCAAAGTTCTTGACAGACGTCAACAAATTATTTTGGCATTTTTGACGTCGGAATCCGGATCACCCAAAAAATGGTTTGCTATAGCACACGAAAATCGTCTAAATGGGGGGTATGCACAATTCCGGGCTCATTTGACCTTTAAAATGGGTCGGACTGGCCGTGAGGGACAACCAGATGCATAGACAAGGTCTTGAGGGACGTCCACAAAATTTTTTGGCATTTTTGACGTCGGAATCCGAATCACCAAAAAATGGTTTGCACACGAAAATTGTCGAAATGGGGGGTATGCACGCTTCGGGGCTCGTTTGACCTTGAAAATGGGTAGGAATGGCCGTGAGGGCCAATCAGATGCATAGCCAAGGTCTTGATGGACGTCCATAAATAATTTTGGCATTTTTGACGTCGGAATCTGGATCACCCAAAAAATGATTGGCTATAGCACACGAAAATCATCAAATGGGGGGTATGCGCGCTTCTGGGCTCGTTGACCTTGAAAATGGGTCGGATTGGCCGCGAGGGCCAACCGGATGCATAGCCAAGGTCTTGATGGACCTCCACAAAATGTTTTGGCATTTTTGAAGTCGGAATTCGGATCACCCAAAAAATGGTTTGCTATATTACACGAAAATTGTCGAAATGGGGGGTATGCGCGCTTCGGGGCTCGTTTGACCTTGAAAATGGGTAGGAATGGCCATGAGGGCCAACCGAATGCATAGCCAAGGTCTTGAAGGACGTCCAGAAATAATTTTGGCATTTTTGACGTCGGAATCTGGATCACCCAAAAAATGGTTTGCAATAGCACACGAAAATCATTGAAAATGGGGGTGTGCGCGATTCGGGACTCATCTGACCTTTAAAAAATGGGTCGGACTGGCCGTGAGGGCCAACCGAATGCATAGACAAGGTCTTGACAGACGTCCAGAAAAACATTTGGCATTTTTGACGTCGGAATCCGGATCATCCAAAAAATGGTTTGCTATAGCACACGAAAATCATCGAAATGGGGGGTATGCGCGATTCGGGGCTCGTTTGACTTTGAAAATGGGTCGTATTGGCCGTGAGGGACAATCGGATGCATATCCCAGGTCTTGACGGACGTCCACAAAAATTTTTGGCATTTTTGACGTCGAAATCTGGATCACCCAAAAAATGGTTTGTAATAGCACAAAAAAATTGTTAAAATGTGGAATATGCGCGCTTCGGGGCTTGTTTGTTCTTGAAAATGGGTCAAAATGGCCGTGAGGGCCAACCGAATTCAAAGCAAAGGTCTTGACAGACGTCCACAAATTATTTTAGAATTTTTGACGTCGGAATCCGAATCACCCAAAAATTGGTTTGCTATAGCACAGGAAAATTGTCAAAATGGGGGGTATGCCCGATTAGGGGCTCGTTTGACCTTGAAAATGGGTCGGACTGGCCGTGAGGGCCAACCAGATGCATAGCCAAGGTCTTGACGGATGTCCACAACAAAATTTGGCATTTTTGACTTCAAGATCCGGATCACACAAAAAATGGTTTGCTATAGCAAAATTGTCGAAATAGGGGGTATGCGCACTTCGGGGCTCGTTTGACCTTGAAAATTGGTCCGATTGGCCGTGAGGGCCAACCGTATGCATAGCCTAGGTCTTACCGGATGTCCATAAATAATTTTGGAATTTTTTACGTCGGAAACCGAATCACCCAAAAAACAGTTTGCTATAGCACACGAAAATCATCGAAATATGGGGTATGCGCGATTCGGGCTCGTTGGACCTTGAAAATGGGTTAGACTGGCCATGAGGGCCAACTGGATGCATAGACAAGGTCTTGACGGACGTCCACAAAAATGTTTGGCATTTTTGACATTGGAATCCAGATCACCCAAAAAATGGTTTGCTATAGCACACGAAAATCGTCGAAATGTGGGGTATTCGAGATTCGGGGCTCGTTTGACCTTGAAAATGGGTCGGACTGGCCGTGAGGGTCAACCGGATGCATAGACAAGGTCTTGACAGACGTCTACAAATAATTTTGGCATTTTTGACGTCGGAATACGGATCACCTAAAAATTTTTTAGCTATAGCACACAAAAATTATCGAAATGGGGGGTATGTTCAATTCGGGGATCGTTTGACCTTGAAAATGGGTCGGACTGGCCGTGAGGGCTAAGCGGATGCATAGACAAGGTCTTGATGGACGTCCACAAAAAATTTTGGCATTTTTGACGTAGGAATCCGGATCACCCAAAAAATGGCTAACTATAGCACACGAAACTCGTCGAAATGGGGGGTATGCGCTATTCGGGGATCGTTTGACCTTGAAAATGGGTTGTACTGGCCGTGAGGGCCAACCGGATGCATAGACAAGGTCTTGACGGACGTCCACAACAAATTTTGCATTTTTGACATCAGAATCCGGATCACCCAAAAAATGGTTTGCTATATTACACGAAAATTGTCGAAATGGGGGGTATGCGCGCTTTGGGGCTCGTTTGACCTTGAAAATGGGTAGGAATGGCCAGTGAGGGCCAACCGGATCCATAGCCAAGGTCTTAACGGACGTCCAGAAATAATTTTGGCATTTTTGACTTCATAATCTGGAGCAGCCAAGAAATGGTTTGCTATACCACATGAAAATCGTCGAATTGGGGGGTATGCGCGATTCGGGGCTCATTTGACCTTTAAAAATGGGTCAGACCGGCTGTGAGGGCCAACCGGATGCATATCCAAGGTCTTGACGGACGTCCAGAAAAAGATTTGGCATTTTTGACGTCGGAATCCGGATCACCCAAAAAATGGTTTGCTATAGCACACGAAAATCGTCGAAATGGGGGGTATGCACAATTCCGGGCTCATTTGACCTTTAAAATGGGTCGGACTGGCCGTGAGGGACAACCAGATGCATAGACAAGGTCTTGAGGGACGTCCACAAAAATTTTTGGCATTTTTGACGTCGGAATCCGAATCACCAAAAAATGGTTTGCACACGAAAATTGTTGAAATGGAAGGTATGCGCGCTTCGGGGCTCGTTTGACCTTGAAAATGGGTAGGAATGGCCGTGAGGGCCAATCGTATGCATAGCCAAGGTCTTGACGGACGTCCACAAATAAGTTTGGCATTTTTGACGTCGGAATCTGGATCACCAAAAAAATGATTTGCTATAGCACACGAAAATCATCGAATGGGGGGTATGCGCGCTTCTGGGCTCGTTGACCTTGAAAATGGGTCGGATTGGCCGCGAGGGCCAACCGGATGCATAGCCAAGGTCTTGATAGACATCCACAAAATGTTTTGGCATTTTTGACGTTGGAATTCGGATCACCCAAAAAATGGTTTGCTATATTACACAAAAATTGTCGAAATGGGGGGTATGCGCGCTTCGGGGCTCGTTTTACCTTGAAAATGGGTAGGAATGGCTGTGAGGGCCAACCGAATGCATAGCCAAGGTCTTCAAGGACGTCCAGAAATAATTTTGGCATTTTTGAAGTCGCAATCTGGATCACCCAAAAAATGGTTTGCTATAGCACACGAAAATCATTGAAATTAGGAGTATGCGCGATTCGGGGCTCATTTGACCTTTAAAAAATGGGTCGGCCTGGCCGTGAGGGCCAACCGGATGCGTAGACAAGGTCTTGACATACGTCCAGAAAAACGTTTGGCATTTTTGACGTCGGAATCCGGATCATCCAAAAAATGGTTTGCTATAGCACACAAAAATCATCGAAATAGGGGGTATGCGCGATTCGGGGCTCGTTTGACTTTGAAAATGGGTCGTACTGGCCGTGAGGGACAACCGGATCTATATCCCAGGTTTTGACGGACGTCCACAAAAATTATTGGCATTTTTGACGTCGAAATCTGGATCACCCAAAAAAATGTTTGCAATAGCACTAAAAAATTGTCAAAATGGGGGGTATGCGCGCTTCGGGTCTTGTTTGTTCTTGAAAATGGGTCAAAATGGCCATGAGGACAACCGAATGCAAAGCAAAGGTCTTGACAGACGTCCACAAATTATTTTAGAATTTTTGACGTTGGAATCCGAATCACCCAAAAATTGGTTTGCTATAGCACAGGAAAATTGTCAAAATGGGGGGTATGCCCGATTAGGGGCTCGTTTGACCTTGAAAATGGGTCGGACTGGCCGTGAGGGCCAACCGTATGCATAGCCAAGGTCTTGACGGATGTCCACAACAAATTTTGGCATTTTTGACTTCAAGATCCGGATCACACAAAAAATGGTTTGTTATAGCACACAAAAATTGTCAAAATGGGGGGTATGCGCGCTTCGGGGCTCGTTTGACCTTGAAAATTGGTCCGAGTGGCCGTGAGGGCCAACCGTATGCATAGCCTAGGTCTTTCCTGATGTCCACAAATAATTTTGGAATTTTTTACGTCGGAATCCGAATCACCCAAAAAACGGTTTGCTATAACACACGAAAATTGTTGAAATATGGGGTATGCGCGATTCGGGGCTCGTTTGACCTTTGAAAATGGGTTAGACTGGCCGTGAGGGCCATCCTGATGCATATCCAAGGTCTTGACGGACGTCCACAAAAATATTTGGTATTTTTGACGTCGGAATCCGGATTACCCAAAAAATTGTTTGCTATAGCACACAAAAATCATTGAAATAGGGGTTATGCGCGCTTCGGGGCTCATTTGACCTTGAAAATGGGTTGGAATGGCTATGAGGGCCAACCGTATGCATAGCCAAGGTCTTGAAAGTCGTCCACAAATTATTTTAGCATTTTTAACGTCAAAATCCGGATTACCCAAAAAATGGTTTGCTATAGCACACAAATATAGTCGAAATAGGGGGTATGCGCGCTTCGGTGCTTGTTTGACCTTAAAAATGGGTCAGAATGGCCGTGAGGGCCAACCGGATGCATAGCCAAGTTCTTGACGGATGTCCACAAAAAATTTTGGCATTTTTGACGTCGGAATCCAGATCACCCAAACAATGGTTTGTTATAGCACACGAAAGTCATCGAAATTGAGGGTATTCCCAATTCGGGGCTCGTTTTACCTTGAAAATGGGTCAGACTGGCCGTGAGGGCCAAGCAGATGCATAGACAAGGTCTTGACGGACGTCCACAAAAAATTTTGCCATTTTTGACGTCGGAATCCGGATCACCCAAAAAATGGCTAACTATAGCACACGAAAATCGTCGAAATGGGGGGTATGCGCTATTCGGGGATCATTTGACCTTGAAAATGGGTCGTACTGGCTGTGAGGGCCAACCGGATGCATAGCCAAGGTCTTGACGGACGTCCACAACAAATTTGGCATTTTTGACATCAGAATCCGGATCACCCAAAAAATGGTTTGCTATATTACACGAAAATTGTCGAAATGGGGGGTATGCGCGCTTTGGGGCTCGTTTGACCTTGGAAATGGGTAGGAATGGCCAGTGAGGGCCAACCGGATCCATAGCCAAGGTCTTAACGGACGTCCAGAAATAATTTTGGCATTTTTGACTTCAGAATCTGGATCAGCCAAGAAATGGTTTGCTATAGCACAGGAAAATCGTCGAATTGGGGGGTATGCGCGATTCGGGGCTCATTTGACCTTTAAAAATGGGTCAGACTGGCCGTGAGGGCCAACCGGATGCATAGCCAAGGTCTTGACGGATGTGCAAAAAAAGAGTTGGCATTTTTGACGTCGGAAACCGGATCACCCAAAAAATGGTTTGCTATAGCACACGAAAATCGTTGAAATGGGGGGTATGCACAATTCCGGGCTCATTTGACCTTTAAAATGGGTCGGACTTGCCGTGAGGGACAACCAGATGCATAGACAAGGTCTTGAGGGACGTCCACAAAAATTTTTGGCATTTTTGACGTCAGAATCCGAATCACCAAAAAATGGTTTGCACACGAAAATTGTCAAAATGGGGGATATGCGCGCTTCGGGGCTCGTTTGACCTTGAAAATGGGTAGGAATGGCCGTGAGGGCCAATCGGATGCATAGCCAAGGTCTTGACGGACGTCCACAAATAATTTTGGCATTTTTGACGTCGGAATCTGGATCACCAAAAAAATGATTTGCTATAGCACACGAAAATCATCGAATGGGGGGTATGCGCGCTTCGGGGCTCGTTTGACCTTGAAATTAGGTCAGAATGGCCGTGAGGGCCAACAGGATTCATACCAAAGGTCTTGACAGACGTCAACAAATTATTTTGGCATTTTTGACGTCGGAATCTGGATCACCCAAATAATGGTTTGCTATAGCACCCAAAAATCATCAAAATAGGGGGTATGCGCAATTCGGGCTCGTTGACCTTGAAAATGGGTCGGAATGGACGTGAGGGCCAACCGGATGCATAGCCAAGGTCTTGATGGACATCCACAAAATTGTTTGGCATATTTGACGTCGGAATTCGGATCACCCAAAAAATGGTTTGCTATATTACACGAAAATTGTGGAAATAGGGGGTATGCGTGCTTCGGAGCTCGTTTGACTTTGAAAATGGGTAGGAATGGCCGTGAAGGCCAACCGGATGCATAGCCAAGGTCTTGAAGGACGTCCAAAAATAATTTTGGCATTTTTGACGTCGAAATCTGGATCACCCAAAAAATGGTTTGCTATAGCACACAAAAATCATCGAAATGGGGGGTATGCGCGATTCGGGGTTCGTTTGACCTTGAAAATAGGTTGTACTGGCCGTGAGGGACAACCGGATGCATAGCCAAAGTCTTGACGGACGTCCACAAAAAAGTTTGGCATTTTTGACGTCAGAATCCGGATCAACCAAAAAATGGTTTGCTATATTACACGAAAATTGTTGAAAAGGGGGTATGCGCGCTTCGGGGCTCGTTTGACCTTGAAAATGGGCAGGAATGGCCAGTGAGGGACAACCGAATGCATAGCCAAGGTCTTTCTGGACGTCCAGAAATAATTTTGGCATTTTTGACGTCGCAATCTGGATCACCCAAAAAATGGTTTGCAATAGCACACGTAAATCGTTGAAATTGGGGGTATGCGCGATTTGGGGCTCATTTGACCTTTAAAATTTGTCGGTTTGGCCGTGAGGGCCAATCGGATGCATAGACAAGGACTTTACAGACGTCCACAAAAATTTTGGCATTTTTGACGTCGGAATCTGGATCATCCAAAAAATGGTTTGCTATAGCACACGAAAATCGTCGAAATGGGGGGTATGCACGATTCGGGGCTCGTTTGACCTTGAAAATGGGTAGTACTGGCTGTAAGGGCCAACCGTATGCATAGCCCAGGTCTTGACGGACGTCCACAAAATTTTTTGGCATTTTTGACGTCGAAATCTGGATCACCCAAAAAATGGTTTGCAATAGCACAAAAAAATCGTCGAAATGGGGGGTATCACGCTTCGGGGCTTGTTTGGCCTTAAAAATGGGTCGGAATGGCCGTGAGGGCCAACCGAATGAAAAGTAAAGGTCTTGACAGACGTCCACAAATTATTTTAGCATTTTTGACATCGGAATCCGGATCACCCAAAAAATGTTTTGCTATAGCACACGAAAATCGTCAAAATGGGGGGTATGCGCGATTCGGGGCTCGTTTCACATCGCAAATGGGTCGGACTGGCCGTGAGGGCCAACCGAATGCATAGCCAAGGTCTTGACGGATGTCCACAAATAATTTTTACATTTTTGACGTAGGAATCTGGATCACCCAAAAAATGGTTTGCTATAGCACACGAAAATTATTGAAATGGGGGGTATGCGCGCTTCGGGGCTCGTTTGACCTTGAAAATAGGTCAGAATGGCCGTGAGGGCTAACCAGATGCATACCAAAGTTCTTGACAGACGTCAACAAATTATTTTGGCATTTTTGACGTCGGAATCCGGATCACCCAAAAAATGGTTTGCTATAGCACATGAAAATCGTCTAAATGGGGGGTATGCACAATTCCGGGCTCATTTGACCTTTAAAATGGGTCGGACTGGCCGTGAGGGACAACCAGATGCATAGACAAGGTCTTGAGGGACGTCCACAAAAATTTTTGGCATTTTTGACGTCGGAATCCGAATCATCAAAAAATGGTTTGCACACGAAAATTGTCGAAATGGGGGGTATGCACGCTTCGGGGCTCGTTTGACCTTGAAAATGGGTAGGAATGGCCGTGAGGGCCAATCAGATGCATAGCCAAGGTCTTGATGGACGTCCATAAATAATTTTGGCATTTTTGACGTCGGAATCTGGATCACCCAAAAAATGATTGGCTATAGCACACGAAAATCATCGAATGGGGGGTATGCGCGCTTCTGGGCTCGTTGACCTTGAAAATGGGTCGGATTGGCCGCGAGGGCCAACCGGATGCATAGCCAAGGTCTTGATGGACCTCCACAAAATGTTTTGGCATTTTTGAAGTCGGAATTCGGATCACCCAAAAAATGGTTTGCTATATTACACGAAAATTGTCGAAATAGGGGGTATGCGCGCTTCGGGGCTCGTTTGACCTTGAAAATGGGTAGGAATGGCCATGAGGGCCAACCGAATGCATAGCCAAGGTCTTGAAGGACGTCCAGAAATAATTTTGGCATTTTTGACGTCGGAATCTGGATCACCCAAAAAATGGTTTGCAATAGCACACGAAAATCATTGAAAATGGGGGTGTGCGCGATTCGGGGCTCATCTGACCTTTAAAAAATGGGTCGGAACGGCCGTGAGGGCCAACCGAATGCATAGACAAGGTCTTGACAGACGTCCAGAAAAACATTTGGCATTTTTGACGTCGGAATCCGGATCATCCAAAAAATGGTTTGCTATAGCACACGAAAATCATCGAAATGGGGGGTATGCGCGATTCGGGGCTCGTTTGACTTTGAAAATGGGTCGTATTGGCCGTGAGGGACAATCGGATGCATATCCCAGGTCTTGACGGACGTCCACAAAAATTTTTGGCATTTTTGACGTCGAAATCTGGATCACCCAAAAAATGGTTTGCAATAGCACAAAAAAATTGTTAAAATGTGGAATATGCGCGCTTCGGGGCTTGTTTGTTCTTGAAAATGGATCAAAATGGCCGTGAGGGCCAACCGAATTCAAAGCAAAGGTCTTGACAGACGTCCACAAATTATTTTAGAATTTTTGACGTCGGAATCCGAATCACCCAAAAATTGGTTTGCTATAGCACAGGAAAATTGTCAAAATGGGGGGTATGCCCGATTAGGGGCTCGTTTGACCTTGAAAATGGGTCGGACTGGCCGTGAGGGCCAACCAGATGCATAGCCAAGGTCTTGACGGATGTCCACAACAAAATTTGGCATTTTTGACTTCAAGATCCGGATCACACAAAAAATGGTTTGTTATAGCAAAATTGTCGAAATAGGGGGTATGCGCACTTCGGGGCTCGTTTGACCTTGAAAATTGGTCCGAGTGGCCGTGAGGGCCAACCGTATGCATAGCCTAGGTCTTACCGGATGTCCATAAATAATTTTGGAATTTTTTACGTCGGAAACCGAATCACCCAAAAAACAGTTTGCTATAGCACACGAAAATCGTCGAAATATGGGGTATGCGCGATTCGGGCTCGTTGGACCTTGAAAATGGGTTAGACTGGCCGTGAGGGCCAACTGGATGCATAGACAAGGTCTTGACGGACGTCCACAAAAATGTTTGGCATTTTTGACATTGGAATCCAGATCACCCAAAAAATGGTTTGCTATAGCACACGAAAATCGTCGAAATGTGGGGTATTCGAGATTCGGGGCTCGTTTGACCTTGAAAATGGGTCGGACTGGCCGTGAGGGTCAACCGGATGCATAGACAAGGTCTTGACAGACGTCTACAAATAATTTTGGCATTTTTGACGTCGGAATACGGATCACCTAAAAATTTTTTAGCTATAGCACACAAAAATTATCGAAATGGGGGGTATGTTCAATTCGGGGATCGTTTGACCTTGAAAATGGGTCGGACTGGCCGTGAGGGCTAAGCGGATGCATAGACAAGGTCTTGATGGACGTCCACAAAAAATTTTGGCATTTTTGACGTAGGAATCCGGATCACCCAAAAAATGGCTAACTATAGCACACGAAACTCGTCGAAATGGGGGGTATGCGCTATTCGGGGATCGTTTGACCTTGAAAATGGGTTGTACTGGCCGTGAGGGCCAACCGGATGCATAGACAAGGTCTTGACGGACGTCCACAACAAATTTTGCATTTTTGACATCAGAATCCGGATCACCCAAAAAATGGTTTGCTATATTACACGAAAATTGTCGAAATGGGGGGTATGCGCGCTTTGGGGCTCGTTTGACCTTGAAAATGGGTAGGAATGGCCAGTGAGGGCCAACCGGATCCATAGCCAAGGTCTTAACGGACGTCCAGAAATAATTTTGGCATTTTTGACTTCATAATCTGGAGCAGCCAAGAAATGGTTTGCTATACCACATGAAAATCGTCGAATTGGGGGGTATGCGCGATTCGGGGCTCATTTGACCTTTAAAAATGGGTCAGACCGGCTGTGAGGGCCAACCGGATGCATATCCAAGGTCTTGACGGACGTCCAGAAAAAGATTTGGCATTTTTGACGTCGGAATCCGGATCACCCAAAAAATGGTTTGCTATAGCACACGAAAATCGTCGAAATGGGGGGTATGCACAATTCCGGGCTCATTTGACCTTTAAAATGGGTCGGACTGGCCGTGAGGGACAACCAGATGCATAGACAAGGTCTTGAGGGACGTCCACAAAAATTTTTGGCATTTTTGACGTCGGAATCCGAATCACCAAAAAATGGTTTGCACACGAAAATTGTTGAAATGGAAGGTATGCGCGCTTCGGGGCTCGTTTGACCTTGAAAATGGGTAGGAATGGCCGTGAGGGCCAATCGTATGCATAGCCAAGGTCTTGACGGACGTCCACAAATAAGTTTGGCATTTTTGACGTTGGAATCTGGATCACCAAAAAAATGATTTGCTATAGCACACGAAAATCATCGAATGGGGGGTATGCGCGCTTCTGGGCTCGTTGACCTTGAAAATGGGTCGGATTGGCCGCGAGGGCCAACCGGATGCATAGCCAAGGTCTTGATAGACATCCACAAAATGTTTTGGCATTTTTGACGTTGGAATTCGGATCACCCAAAAAATGGTTTGCTATATTACACAAAAATTGTCGAAATGGGGGGTATGCGCGCTTCGGGGCTCGTTTTACCTTGAAAATGGGTAGGAATGGCTGTGAGGGCCAACCGAATGCATAGCCAAGGTCTTCAAGGACGTCCAGAAATAATTTTGGCATTTTTGAAGTCGCAATCTGGATCACCCAAAAAATGGTTTGCTATAGCACACGAAAATCATTGAAATTAGGAGTATGCGCGATTCGGGGCTCATTTGACCTTTAAAAAATGGGTCGGACTGGCCGTGAGGGCCAACCGGATGCGTAGACAAGGTCTTGACATACGTCCAGAAAAACGTTTGGCATTTTTGACGTCGGAATCCGGATCATCCAAAAAATGGTTTGCTATAGCACACAAAAATCATCGAAATAGGGGGTATGCGCGATTCGGGGCTCGTTTGACTTTGAAAATGGGTCGTACTGGCCGTGAGGGACAACCGGATCTATATCCCAGGTTTTGACGGACGTCCACAAAAATTATTGGCATTTTTGACGTCGAAATCTGGATCACCCAAAAAAATGTTTGCAATAGCACTAAAAAATTGTCAAAATGGGGGGTATGCGCGCTTCGGGTCTTGTTTGTTCTTGAAAATGGGTCAAAATGGCCATGAGGACAACCGAATGCAAAGCAAAGGTCTTGACAGACGTCCACAAATTATTTTAGAATTTTTGACGTTGGAATCCGAATCACCCAAAAATTGGTTTGCTATAGCACAGGAAAATTGTCAAAATGGGGGGTATGCCCGATTAGGGGCTCGTTTGACCTTGAAAATGGGTCGGACTGGCCGTGAGGGCCAACCGTATGCATAGCCAAGGTCTTGACGGATGTCCACAACAAATTTTGGCATTTTTGACTTCAAGATCCGGATCACACAAAAAATGGTTTGTTATAGCACACAAAAATTGTCAAAATGGGGGGTATGCGCGCTTCGGGGCTCGTTTGACCTTGAAAATTGGTCCGAGTGGCCGTGAGGGCCAACCGTATGCATAGCCTAGGTCTTTCCTGATGTCCACAAATAATTTTGGAATTTTTTACGTCGGAATCCGAATCACCCAAAAAACGGTTTGCTATAACACACGAAAATTGTTGAAATATGGGGTATGCGCGATTCGGGGCTCGTTTGACCTTTGAAAATGGGTTAGACTGGCCGTGAGGGCCATCCTGATGCATATCCAAGGTCTTGACGGACGTCCACAAAAATATTTGGTATTTTTGACGTCGGAATCCGGATTACCCAAAAAATTGTTTGCTATAGCACACAAAAATCATTGAAATAGGGGTTATGCGCGCTTCGGGGCTCATTTGACCTTGAAAATGGGTTGGAATGGCTATGAGGGCCAACCGTATGCATAGCCAAGGTCTTGAAAGTCGTCCACAAATTATTTTAGCATTTTTAACGTCAAAATCCGGATTACCCAAAAAATGGTTTGCTATAGCACACAAATATAGTCGAAATAGGGGGTATGCGCGCTTCGGTGCTTGTTTGACCTTAAAAATGGGTCAGAATGGCCGTGAGGGCCAACCGGATGCATAGCCAAGTTCTTGACGGATGTCCACAAAAAATTTTGGCATTTTTGACGTCGGAATCCAGATCACCCAAACAATGGTTTGTTATAGCACACGAAAGTCATCGAAATTGAGGGTATTCCCAATTCGGGGCTCGTTTTACCTTGAAAATGGGTCAGACTGGCCGTGAGGGCCAAGCAGATGCATAGACAAGGTCTTGACGGACGTCCACAAAAAATTTTGCCATTTTTGACGTCGGAATCCGGATCACCCAAAAAATGGCTAACTATAGCACACGAAAATCGTCGAAATGGGGGGTATGCGCTATTCGGGGATCATTTGACCTTGAAAATGGGTCGTACTGGCTGTGAGGGCCAACCGGATGCATAGCCAAGGTCTTGACGGACGTCCACAACAAATTTGTCATTTTTGACATCAGAATCCGGATCACCCAAAAAATGGTTTGCTATATTACACGAAAATTGTCGAAATGGGGGGTATGCGCGCTTTGGGGCTCGTTTGACCTTGGAAATGGGTAGGAATGGCCAGTGAGGGCCAACCGGATCCATAGCCAAGGTCTTAACGGACGTCCAGAAATAATTTTGGCATTTTTGACTTCAGAATCTGGATCAGCCAAGAAATGGTTTGCTATAGCACAGGAAAATCGTCGAATTGGGGGGTATGCGCGATTCGGGGCTCATTTGACCTTTAAAAATGGGTCAGACTGGCCGTGAGGGCCAACCGGATGCATAGCCAAGGTCTTGACGGATGTGCAAAAAAAGAGTTGGCATTTTTGACGTCGGAAACCGGATCACCCAAAAAATGGTTTGCTATAGCACACGAAAATCGTTGAAATGGGGGGTATGCACAATTCCGGGCTCATTTGACCTTTAAAATGGGTCGGACTTGCCGTGAGGGACAACCAGATGCATAGACAAGGTCTTGAGGGACGTCCACAAAAATTTTTGGCATTTTTGACGTCAGAATCCGAATCACCAAAAAATGGTTTGCACACGAAAATTGTCAAAATGGGGGATATGCGCGCTTCGGGGCTCGTTTGACCTTGAAAATGGGTAGGAATGGCCGTGAGGGCCAATCGGATGCATAGCCAAGGTCTTGACGGACGTCCACAAATAATTTTGGCATTTTTGACGTCGGAATCTGGATCACCAAAAAAATGATTTGCTATAGCACACGAAAATCATCGAATGGGGGGTATGCGCGCTTCTGGGCTCGTTGACCTTGAAAATGGGTCGGATTGGCCGCGAGGGCCAACCGGATGCATAGCCAAGGTCTTGATGGACATCCACAAAATGTTTTGGCATTTTTGACGTTGGAATTCGGATCACCCAAAAAATGGTTTGCTATATTACACGAAAATTGTCGAAATGGGGGGTATGCGCGCTTCGGGGCTCGTTTGACCTTGAAAATGGTAGGAATGGCTGTGAGGGCCAACCGAATGCATAGCCAAGGTCTTGAAGGACGTCCAGAAATAATTTTGGCATTTTTGACATCGCAATCTGGATCACCCAAAAAATAGTTTGCTATAGCACACGAAAATCATTGAAATTAGGGGTATGCTCGATTCGGGGCTCATTTGACCTTTAAAAAATGGGGGGTATGCGCGCTTCGGGGCTTGTTTGTTCTTGAAAATGGGTCGAAATGGCCGTGAGGGCCAACCAAATTCAAAGCAAAGGTCTTGACAGACGTCCACAAATTATTTTAGAATTTTTGACGTCAGAATCCGAATCACCCAAAAATTGGTTTGCTATAGCACAAGAAAATTGTCAAAATGGGGGGTATGCCCGATTAGGGGCTCGTTTGACCTTGAAAATGGGTCGGACTGGCCGTGAGGGCCAACCGGATGCATAGCCAAGGTCTTGACGGATGTCCACAACAAAATTTGGCATTTTTGACTTCAAGATGCGGATCACACAAAAAATGGTTTGTTATAGCACACAAAAATTGTCGAAATAGGGGGTATGCGCACTTCGGGGCTCGTTTGACCTTGAAAATTGGTCCGAGTGGCCATGAGGGCCAACCTTATGCATAGCCTAGGTCTTGCCGGATGTCCATAAATAATTTTGGAATTTTTTTACGTCGGAAACTGAATCACCCAAAAAACGGTTTGCTATAGCACACGAAAATTGTCGAAATATGGGGTATGCGCGATTCGGGGCTCGTTTGACCTTTGAAAATGGGTTAGACTGGCCGTGAGGGCCAACATGATGTATATCCAAGGTCTTGACGGACGTCCACAAAAATTTTTGGTATTTTTGACGTCGGAATCCGGATTACCCAAAAAATGGTTTGCTATAGCACACAAAAATCGTCGAAATGGGGGGTATGCGCGCTTTGGGGCTCGTTTGACCTTGAAAATGGGTTGGAATGGTTGTGAGGGCCAACCGTATGCATAGCCATGGTCTTGAAAGTCGTCCACAAATTATTTTGGCATTTTTGACGTCGAAATCCGGATTACCCAAAAAATGGTTTGCTATAGCACACAAATATAGTCGAAATGGGGGGTATGCGCGCTTCGGTGCTTGTTTTACCTTAAAAACGGGTCAGAATGGCCGTGAGGGCCAACCGGATGCATAGCCAAGTTCTTGACGGATGTCCACAAAAACTTTTGGCATTTTTGACGTCGAAATCCAGATCACCCAAACAATGGTTTGTTATAGCACACGAAAGTCATTGAAATTGAGGGTATTCCCAATTTGGGGCTCGTTTGACCTTGAAAATGGGTCAGACTAGCCGTGACGGCCAAGCGGATGCATAGACAAGGTCTTGACGGACGTTCACAAAAAAATTGGCATTTTTGACGTCAGAATCCGGATCACCCAAAAAATGGTTTGCTATAGCACACCAAAATCATCGAAATGGGGGTATGCGCACTTTGGGGCTTGTTTGACCTTAAAAATGGGTCTGAATGGCCGTGAGGGCCAACCGAATGCATATCCAAGGTCTTGAAGGACGTCCAAAAATAATTTTGGCATTTTTGACGTCGAAATTCAGATTGCTCGAAAAATGGTTTGCTATAGCACACGAAAATCGTCGAAATGGGGGTATGCGCACTTCGGGGTTCGTTTGACCTTGAAAATGGGTCAGAATGGCCGTGAGGGCCAATCGGATGCATAGCCAAGGTCTTGATGGACGTCCACAAATAATTTTGGCATTTTTGACGTCGGAATCCGAATCACCCAAAAAACTGGTTTGCTATAGCACACGAAAATCGTCAAAATGGGGGGTAAAGGCGATTAAGGGCTCGTTTGATCTTTAAAATGGGTTGGACTGGCCGTGAGGTTCAACTGGATGCATAGCAAGGTCTTGACGGACGTCCACAAAATTTTTTGGCATTTTTGACGTCGGAATCCGGATCACCCAAAAAATGGTTTGCTATATTACACAAAAATTGTTGAAATGGGGGGTATGCGCGCTTCGGGGATCGTTTGACCTTGAAAATGGGTAGGAATGGCCGTGAGGGCCAACCGAATGCATAGCCAAGGTCTTGACGGATGTCCATAAATAATTTTTGCATTTTTGACGTCGGAATCTGGATCACCCAAAAAATGGTTTGCTATAGCACACGAAAATCATCAAAATGGGGGGTATGCGCGCTTCGGGGCTCGTTTGACCTGGAAAATGGGTCGAAATGGCTGTGAGGGCCAACCGGATGCATATCTAAGGTCTTGACAGACGTTCACAAATACTTTTGCCATTTTTGACATCGGAATCTGGATCAACCAAAAAATGGTTTGCTATAGCACACGAAAATCGTCGAAATGGGGGGTATGCCCAATTCGGGCTCGTTGGACCTTGGAAATGGGTAGGAATGGCCGTGAGGGCCAACCGGATGCATAGACAAGGTCTTGACGGACGTCCACAAAAATGTTTGGCATTTTTGACATCGGAATCCAGATCACCCAAAAAATGGTTTGCTATAGCACACGAAAATCGTCGAAATATGGGGTATTCGCGATTCGGGGCTCGTTTGACCTTGAAAATGGGTCGGACTGGCCGTGAGGGTCAACCGGATGCATAGACAAGGTCTTGACGGACGTCTACAAAAAATTTTGGCATTTTTGACGTCGGAATACGGATCACCTAAAAAATTGTTAGCTATAGCACAGGAAAATTGTCAAAATGGGGGGTATGCCCGATTAGGGGCTCGTTTGACCTTGAAAATGGGTCGGACTGGCCGTGAGGGCCAACCAGATGCATAGCCAAGGTCTTGACGGATGTCCACAACAAAATTTGGCATTTTTGACTTCAAGATCCGGATCACACAAAAAATGGTTTGTTATAGCAAAATTGTCGAAATAGGGGGTATGCGCACTTCGGGGCTCGTTTGACCTTGAAAATTGGTCCGAGTGGCCGTGAGGGCCAACCGTATGCATAGCCTAGGTATTACCGGATGTCCATAAATAATTTTGGAATTTTTTACGTCGGAAACCGAATCACCCAAAAAACAGTTTGCTATAGCACACGAAAATCGTCGAAATATGGGGTATGCGCGATTCGGGCTCGTTGGACCTTGAAAATGGGTTAGACTGGCCGTGAGGGCCAACTGGATGCATAGACAAGGTCTTGACGGACGTCCACAAAAATGTTTGGCATTTTTGACATTGGAATCCAGATCACCCAAAAAATGGTTTGCTATAGCACACGAAAATCGTCGAAATGTGGGGTATTCGAGATTCGGGGCTCGTTTGACCTTGAAAATGGGTCGGACTGGCCGTGAGGGTCAACCGGATGCATAGACAAGGTCTTGACAGACGTCTACAAATAATTTTGGCATTTTTGACGTCGGAATACGGATCACCTAAAAATTTTTTAGCTATAGCACACAAAAATTATCGAAATGGGGGGTATGTTCAATTCGGGGATCGTTTGACCTTGAAAATGGGTCGGACTGGCCGTGAGGGCTAAGCGGATGCATAGACAAGGTCTTGATGGACGTCCACAAAAATTTTTGGCATTTTTGACGTAGGAATCCGGATCACCCAAAAAATGGCTAACTATAGCACACGAAACTCGTCGAAATGGGGGGTATGCGCTATTCGGGGATCGTTTGACCTTGAAAATGGGTTGTACTGGCCGTGAGGGCCAACCGGATGCATAGACAAGGTCTTGACGGACGTCCACAACAAATTTCGCATTTTTGACATCAGAATCCGGATCACCCAAAAAATGGTTTGCTATATTACACGAAAATTGTCGAAATGGGGGGTATGCGCGCTTTGGGGCTCGTTTGACCTTGAAAATGGGTAGGAATGGCCAGTGAGGGCCAACCGGATCCATAGCCAAGGTCTTAACGGACGTCCAGAAATAATTTTGGCATTTTTGACTTCATAATCTGGAGCAGCCAAGAAATGGTTTGCTATACCACATGAAAATCGTCGAATTGGGGGGTATGCGCGATTCGGGGCTCATTTGACCTTTAAAAATGGGTCAGACCGGCTGTGAGGGCCAACCGGATGCATATCCAAGGTCTTGACGGACGTCCAGAAAAAGATTTGGCATTTTTGACGTCGGAATCCGGATCACCCAAAAAATGGTTTGCTATAGCACACGAAAATCGTCGAAATGGGGGGTATGCACAATTTCGGGCTCATTTGACCTTTAAAATGGGTCGGACTGGCCGTGAGGGACAACCAGATGCATAGACAAGGTCTTGAGGGACGTCCACAAAATTTTTTGGCATTTTTGACGTCGGAATCCGAATCACCAAAAAATGGTTTGCACACGAAAATTGTTGAAATGGAAGGTATGCGCGCTTCGGGGCTCGTTTGACCTTGAAAATGGGTAGGAATGGCCGTGAGGGCCAATCGTATGCATAGCCAAGGTCTTGACGGACGTCCACAAATAAGTTTGGCATTTTTGACGTCGGAATCTGGATCACCAAAAAAATGATTTGCTATAGCACACGAAAATCATCGAATGGGGGGTATGCGCGCTTCTGGGCTCGTTGACCTTGAAAATGGGTCGGATTGGCCGCGAGGGCCAACCGGATGCATAGCCAAGGTCTTGATAGACATCCACAAAATGTTTTGGCATTTTTGACGTTGGAATTCGGATCACCCAAAAAATGGTTTGCTATATTACACAAAAATTGTCGAAATGGGGGGTATGCGCGCTTCGGGGCTCGTTTTACCTTGAAAATGGGTAGGAATGGCTGTGAGGGCCAACCGAATGCATAGCCAAGGTCTTTAAGGACGTCCAGAAATAATTTTGGCATTTTTGAAGTCGCAATCTGGATCACCCAAAAAATGGTTTGCTATAGCACACGAAAATCATTGAAATTAGGAGTATGCGCGATTCGGGGCTCATTTGACCTTTAAAAAATGGGTCGGACTGGCCGTGAGGGCCAACCGGATGCGTAGACAAGGTCTTGACATATGTCCAGAAAAACATTTGGCATTTTTGACGTCGGAATCCGGATCATCCAAAAAATGGTTTGCTATAGCACACAAAAATCATCGAAATAGGGGGTATGCGCGATTCGGGGCTCGTTTGACTTTGAAAATGGGTCGTACTGGCCGTGAGGGACAACCGGATCTATATCCCAGGTTTTGACGGACGTCCACAAAAATTATTGGCATTTTTGACGTCGAAATCTGGATCACCCAAAAAAATGTTTGCAATAGCACTAAAAAATTGTCAAAATGGGGGGTATGCGCGCTTCGGGTCTTGTTTGTTCTTGAAAATGGGTCAAAATGGCCATGAGGGCCAACCGAATGCAAAGCAAAGGTCTTGACAGACGTCCACAAATTATTTTAGAATTTTTGACGTTGGAATCCGAATCACCCAAAAATTGGTTTGCTATAGCACAGGAAAATTGTCAAAATGGGGGGTATGCCCGATTAGGGGCTCGTTTGACCTTGAAAATGGGTCGGACTGGCCGTGAGGGCCAACCGTATGCATAGCCAAGGTCTTGACGGATGTCCACAACAAATTTTGGCATTTTTGACTTCAAGATCCGGATCACACAAAAAATGGTTTGTTATAGCACACAAAAATTGTCAAAATGGGGGGTATGCGCGCTTCGGGGCTCGTTTGACCTTGAAAATTGGTCCGAGTGGCCGTGAGGGCCAACCGTATGCATAGCCTAGGTCTTTCCTGATGTCCACAAATAATTTTGGAATTTTTTACGTCGGAATCCGAATCACCCAAAAAACGGTTTGCTATAACACACGAAAATTGTTGAAATATGGGGTATGCGCGATTCGGGGCTCGTTTGACCTTTGAAAATGGGTTAGACTGGCCGTGAGGGCCATCCTGATGCATATCCAAGGTCTTGACGGACGTCCACAAAAATATTTGGTATTTTTGACGTCGGAATCCGGATTACCCAAAAAATTGTTTGCTATAGCACACAAAAATCATTGAAATAGGGGTTATGCGCGCTTCGGGGCTCATTTGACCTTGAAAATGGGTTGGAATGGCTATGAGGGCCAACCGTATGCATAGCCAAGGTCTTGAAAGTCGTCCACAAATTATTTTAGCATTTTTAACGTCAAAATCCGGATTACCCAAAAAATGGTTTGCTATAGCACACAAATATAGTCGAAATAGGGGGTATGCGCGCTTCGGTGCTTGTTTGACCTTAAAAATGGGTCAGAATGGCCGTGAGGGCCAACCGGATGCATAGCCAAGTTCTTGACGGATGTCCACAAAAAATTTTGGCATTTTTGACGTCGGAATCCAGATCACCCAAACAATGGTTTGTTATAGCACACGAAAGTCATCGAAATTGAGGGTATTCCCAATTCGGGGCTCGTTTTACCTTGAAAATGGGTCAGACTGGCCGTGAGGGCCAAGCAGATGCATAGACAAGGTCTTGACGGACGTCCACAAAAAATTTTGCCATTTTTGACGTCGGAATCCGGATCACCCAAAAAATGGCTAACTATAGCACACGAAAATCGTCGAAATGGGGGGTATGCGCTATTCGGGGATCATTTGACCTTGAAAATGGGTCGTACTGGCTGTGAGGGCCAACCGGATGCATAGCCAAGGTCTTGACGGACGTCCACAACAAATTTGGCATTTTTGACATCAGAATCCGGATCACCCAAAAAATGGTTTGCTATATTACACGAAAATTGTCGAAATGGGGGGTATGCGCGCTTTGGGGCTCGTTTGACCTTGGAAATGGGTAGGAATGGCCAGTGAGGGCCAACCGGATCCATAGCCAAGGTCTTAACGGACGTCCAGAAATAATTTTGGCATTTTTGACTTCAGAATCTGGATCAGCCAAGAAATGGTTTGCTATAGCACACGAAAATCGTCGAATTGGGGGGTATGCGCGATTCGGGGCTCATTTGACCTTTAAAAATGGGTCAGACTGGCCGTGAGGGCCAACCGGATGCATAGCCAAGGTCTTGACGGATGTGCAAAAAAAGAGTTGGCATTTTTGACGTCGGAAACCGGATCACCCAAAAAATGGTTTGCTATAGCACACGAAAATCGTTGAAATGGGGGGTATGCACAATTCCGGGCTCATTTGACCTTTAAAATGGGTCGGACTTGCCGTGAGGGACAACCAGATGCATAGACAAGGTCTTGAGGGACGTCCACAAAAATTTTTGGCATTTTTGACGTCGGAATCCGAATCACCAAAAAATGGTTTGCACACGAAAATTGTCGAAATGGGGGATATGCGCGCTTCGGGGCTCGTTTGACCTTGAAAATGGGTAGGAATGGCCGTGAGGGCCAATCGGATGCATAGCCAAGGTCTTGACGGACGTCCACAAATAATTTTGGCATTTTTGACGTCGGAATCTGGATCACCAAAAAAATGATTTGCTATAGCACACGAAAATCATCGAATGGGGGGTATGCGCGCTTCTGGGCTCGTTGACCTTGAAAATGGGTCGGATTGGCCGCGAGGGCCAACCGGATGCATAGCCAAGGTCTTGATGGACATCCACAAAATGTTTTGGCATTTTTGACGTTGGAATTCGGATCACCCAAAAAATGGTTTGCTATATTACACGAAAATTGTCGAAATGGGGGGTATGCGCGCTTCGGGGCTCGTTTGACCTTGAAAATGGTAGGAATGGCTGTGAGGGCCAACCGAATGCATAGCCAAGGTCTTGAAGGACGTCCAGAAATAATTTTGGCATTTTTGACATCGCAATCTGGATCACCCAAAAAATAGTTTGCTATAGCACACGAAAATCATTGAAATTAGGGGTATGCTCGATTCGGGGCTCATTTGACCTTTAAAAAATGGGGGGTATGCGCGCTTCGGGGCTTGTTTGTTCTTGAAAATGGGTCGAAATGGCCGTGAGGGCCAACCAAATTCAAAGCAAAGGTCTTGACAGACGTCCACAAATTATTTTAGAATTTTTGACGTCAGAATCCGAATCACCCAAAAATTGGTTTGCTATAGCACAAGAAAATTGTCAAAATGGGGGGTATGCCCGATTAGGGGCTCGTTTGACCTTGAAAATGGGTCGGACTGGCCGTGAGGGCCAACCGGATGCATAGCCAAGGTCTTGACGGATGTCCACAACAAAATTTGGCATTTTTGACTTCAAGATGCGGATCACACAAAAAATGGTTTGTTATAGCACACAAAAATTGTCGAAATAGGGGGTATGCGCACTTCGGGGCTCGTTTGACCTTGAAAATTGGTCCGAGTGGCCATGAGGGCCAACCTTATGCATAGCCTAGGTCTTGCCGGATGTCCATAAATAATTTTGGAATTTTTTTACGTCGGAAACTGAATCACCCAAAAAACGGTTTGCTATAGCACACGAAAATTGTCGAAATATGGGGTATGCGCGATTCGGGGCTCGTTTGACCTTTGAAAATGGGTTAGACTGGCCGTGAGGGCCAACATGATGTATATCCAAGGTCTTGACGGACGTCCACAAAAATTTTTGGTATTTTTGACGTCGGAATCCGGATTACCCAAAAAATGGTTTGCTATAGCACACAAAAATCGTCGAAATGGGGGGTATGCGCGCTTTGGGGCTCGTTTGACCTTGAAAATGGGTTGGAATGGTTGTGAGGGCCAACCGTATGCATAGCCATGGTCTTGAAAGTCGTCCACAAATTATTTTGGCATTTTTGACGTCGAAATCCGGATTACCCAAAAAATGGTTTGCTATAGCACACAAATATAGTCGAAATGGGGGGTATGCGCGCTTCGGTGCTTGTTTTACCTTAAAAACGGGTCAGAATGGCCGTGAGGGCCAACCGGATGCATAGCCAAGTTCTTGACGGATGTCCACAAAAACTTTTGGCATTTTTGACGTCGAAATCCAGATCACCCAAACAATGGTTTGTTATAGCACACGAAAGTCATTGAAATTGAGGGTATTCCCAATTTGGGGCTCGTTTGACCTTGAAAATGGGTCAGACTAGCCGTGACGGCCAAGCGGATGCATAGACAAGGTCTTGACGGACGTTCACAAAAAAATTGGCATTTTTGACGTCAGAATCCGGATCACCCAAAAAATGGTTTGCTATAGCACACCAAAATCATCGAAATGGGGGTATGCGCACTTTGGGGCTTGTTTGACCTTAAAAATGGGTCTGAATGGCCGTGAGGGCCAACCGAATGCATATCCAAGGTCTTGAAGGACGTCCAAAAATAATTTTGGCATTTTTGACGTCGAAATTCAGATTGCTCGAAAAATGGTTTGCTATAGCACACGAAAATCGTCGAAATGGGGGTATGCGCACTTCGGGGTTCGTTTGACCTTGAAAATGGGTCAGAATGGCCGTGAGGGCCAATCGGATGCATAGCCAAGGTCTTGATGGACGTCCACAAATAATTTTGGCATTTTTGACGTCGGAATCCGAATCACCCAAAAAACTGGTTTGCTATAGCACACGAAAATCGTCAAAATGGGGGGTAAAGGCGATTAAGGGCTCGTTTGATCTTTAAAATGGGTTGGACTGGCCGTGAGGTTCAACTGGATGCATAGCAAGGTCTTGACGGACGTCCACAAAATTTTTTGGCATTTTTGACGTCGGAATCCGGATCACCCAAAAAATGGTTTGCTATATTACACAAAAATTGTTGAAATGGGGGGTATGCGCGCTTCGGGGATCGTTTGACCTTGAAAATGGGTAGGAATGGCCGTGAGGGCCAACCGAATGCATAGCCAAGGTCTTGACGGATGTCCATAAATAATTTTTGCATTTTTGACGTCGGAATCTGGATCACCCAAAAAATGGTTTGCTATAGCACACGAAAATCATCAAAATGGGGGGTATGCGCGCTTCGGGGCTCGTTTGACCTGGAAAATGGGTCGAAATGGCTGTGAGGGCCAACCGGATGCATATCTAAGGTCTTGACAGACGTTCACAAATACTTTTGCCATTTTTGACATCGGAATCTGGATCAACCAAAAAATGGTTTGCTATAGCACACGAAAATCGTCGAAATGGGGGGTATGCCCAATTCGGGCTCGTTGGACCTTGGAAATGGGTAGGAATGGCCGTGAGGGCCAACCGGATGCATAGACAAGGTCTTGACGGACGTCCACAAAAATGTTTGGCATTTTTGACATCGGAATCCAGATCACCCAAAAAATGGTTTGCTATAGCACACGAAAATCGTCGAAATATGGGGTATTCGCGATTCGGGGCTCGTTTGACCTTGAAAATGGGTCGGACTGGCCGTGAGGGTCAACCGGATGCATAGACAAGGTCTTGACGGACGTCTACAAAAAATTTTGGCATTTTTGACGTCGGAATACGGATCACCTAAAAAATTGTTAGCTATAGCACACAAAAATTGTCTAAATGGGGGGTATGTTCGATTCGGGGCTCGTTTGACCTTGAAAATGGGTCGGACTGGCCGTGAGGGCCAAGCGGATGCATAGACAAGGTCTTGATGGACGTCCACAAAAAAATTTGGCATTTTTGACGTCGGAATCCGGATCACCCAAAAAATGGCTAACTATAGCACACGAAAATCGTCGAAATGGGGGGTATGCACTATTCGGGGATCGTTTGACCTTGAAAATGGGTCGTACTGGCCGTGAGGGCCAACCGGATGCATAGCCAAGGTCTTGACGGACGTCCACAACAAATTTGGCATTTTTGACATCAGAATCCGGATCACCCAAAAAATGGTTTGCTATATTACACGAAAATTGTCGAAATGGGGGGTATGCGCGCTTTGGGGCTCGTTTGACATTGAAAATGGGTAGGAATGGCCAGTGAGGGCCAACCGGATCCATATCCAAGGTCTTAACGGACGTCCAAAAATACTTTTGGCATTTTTGACTTCATAATCTGGATCAGCCAAGAAATGGTTTGCTATAGCACACGAAAATCATCGAATTGGGGGGTATGCGCGATTCGGGGCTCATTTGACCTTTAAAAATGGGTCAGACTGGCCGTGAGGGCCAACCGGATGCATATCCAAGGTCTTGACGGACGTCCAGAAAAAGATTTGGCATTTTTGACGTCGGAATCCGGATCACCCAAAAAATGGTTTGCTATAGCACACGAAAATCGTCGAAATGGGGGGTATGCACAATTCTGGGCTCATTTGACCTTTAAAATGGGTCGGACTGGCCGTGAGGGACAACCAGACGCATAGACAAGGTCTTGAGGGACGTCCACAAAAATATTTGGCATTTTTGACGTCAGAATCCGAATCACCAAAAAATGGTTTGCACACGAAAATTGTCGAAATAGGGGGTATGCGCACTTCGGGGCTCGTTTGACCTTGAAAATGGGTAGGAATGGCCATGAGGGCCAATTGGATGCATAGCCAAGGTCTTGACGGACGTCCACAAGTAAGTTTGGCATTTTTGACATCGGAATCTGGATCACCAAAAAAATGATTTGCTATAGCACAGGAAAATCATCGAATGGGGGGTATGCGCGCTTCTGGGCTCGTTGACCTTGAAAATGGGTCGGATTGGCCTCGAGGGCCAACCAGATGCATAGCCAAGGTCTTGATGGACATCCACAAAATGTTTTGGCATTTTTGACGTTGGAATTCGGATCACCCAAAAAATGGTTTGCTATATTAAACGAAAATTGTCGAAATGGGGGGTATGCGCGCTTCGGGGCTCGTTTGACCTTGAAAATGGGTAGGAATGGCTGTGAGGGCCAACCGAATGCATTGCCAAGGTCTTGAAGGACGTCCAAAAATAATTTTGGCATTTTTGACGTCGCATCTGGATCACCCAAAAAATGGTTTGCTATAGCACACGAAAATCATTGAAATTAGGGGTATGCGCGATTCGGGGCTCATTTGACCTTTAAAAAATGGGTCGGACTGGACGTGAGGGCCAACCGGATGCATAGACAAGGTCTTGACAGACGTCCAGAAAAACGTTTGGCATTTTTGACGTCGGAATCCGGATCATCCAAAAAATGGTTTGCTATAGCACACGAAAATCATCGAAATAGGGGGTATGCGCAATTCGGGGCTCGTTTGACTTTGAAAATGGGTCGTACTGGCCGTGAGGGACAACCGGATCTATATCCCAGGTTTTCACGGACGTCCACAAAAATTATTGGCATTTTTGACGTCGAAATCTGGATCACCCAAAAAAATGTTTGCAATAGCACTAAAAAATTGTCAAAATGGGGGGTATACGCGCTTCGGGGCTTGTTTGTTCTTGAAAATGGGTCGAAATGGACATGAGGGCCAACCGAATGCAAAGCAAAGGTCTTGACAGACGTCCACAAATTATTTTAGAATTTTTGACGTCGGAATCCGAATCACCCAAAAATTGGTTTGCTATAGCACAGGAAAATTGTCAAAATGGGGGGTATGCCCGATTAGGGGCTCGTTTGACCTTGAAAATGGGTTGGACTGGCCGTGAGGGCCAACCGTATGCATAGCCAAGGTCTTGACGGATGTCCACAACAAATTTTGGCATTTTTGACTTCAAGATCCGGATCACACAAAAAATGGTTTGTTATAGCACACAAAAATTGTCGAAATGGGGGGTATGCGCGCTTCGGGGCTCGTTTGACCTTGAAAATTGGTCCGAGTGGCCGTGAGGGCCAACCGTATGCATAGCCTAGGTCTTGCCTGATGTCCACAAATAATTTTGGAATTTTTTACGTCGGAATCCGAATCACCCAAAAAACGGTTTGCTATAACACACGAAAATTGTTGAAATATGGGGTATGCGCGATTCGGGGCTCGTTTGACCTTTGAAAATGGGTTAGACTAGCCGTGAGGGCCAACCTGATGCATATCCAAGGTCTTGACGGATGTCCACAAAAATATTTGGTATTTTTGACGTCGGAATCCGGATTACCCAAAAAATGGTTTGCTATAGCACACAAAAATCATTTAAATAGGGGTTATGCGCGCTTCGGGGCTCGTTTGACCTTGAAAATGGGTTGGAATGGTTGTGAGGGCCAACCGTATGCATAGCCAAGGTCTTGAAAGTCGTCCACAAATTATTTTGGCATTTTTAACGTCGAAATCCGGATTACCCAAAAAATGGTTTGCTATAGCACACAAATATAGTCGAAATGAGGGGTATGCGCGCTTCGGTGCTTGTTTGACCTTAAAAATGGGTCAGAATGGCCGTGAGGGCCAACCGGATGCATAGCCAAGTTCTTGACGGATGTCCACAAAAAATTTTGACATTTTTGACGTCGGAATCCAGATCACCCAAACAATGGTTTGTTATAGCACACGAAAGTCATCGAAATTGTGGGTATTCCCAATTCGGGGCTCGTTTTACCTTGAAAATGGGTCAGACTGGCCGTGAGGGCCAAGCGGATGCATAGACAAGGTCTTGACGGACGTCCACAAAAAAATTGGCATTTTTGACGTCAGAATCCGGATCACCCAAAAAATGGTTTGCTATAGCACACCAAATTCATCGAAATGGGGGTATGCGCACTTTGGGGCTTGTTTGACCTTGAAAATGGGTTTGAATGGCCGTGAGGGCCAACCGAATGAATAGCCAAGGACTTGAAGAACGTCCAAAAATAATTTTGGCATTTTTGACGTCGAAATTCAGATTGCTCGAAAAATGGTTTGCTATAGCACACGAAAATCGTCGAAATGGGGGTATGCGCACTTCGGGGTTCGTTTGACCTTGAAAATGGGTCAGAATGGCCGTGAGGGCCAATCGGATGCATAGCCAAGGTCTTGATGGACGTCCACAAATAATTTTGGCATTTTTGACGTCGGAATCCGAATCACCCAAAAAACTGGTTTGCTATAGCACACGAAAATCGTCAAAATGGGGGGTAAAGGCGATTAAGGGCTCGTTTGATCTTTAAAATGGGTTGGACTGGCCGTGAGGTTCAACTGGATGCATAGCAAGGTCTTGACGGACGTCCACAAAATTTTTTGGCATTTTTGACGTCGGAATCCGGATCACCCAAAAAATGGTTTGCTATATTACACAAAAATTGTTGAAATGGGGGGTATGCGCGCTTCGGGGATCGTTTGACCTTGAAAATGGGTAGGAATGGCCGTGAGGGCCAACCGAATGCATAGCCAAGGTCTTGACGGATGTCCATAAATAATTTTTGCATTTTTGACGTCGGAATCTGGATCACCCAAAAAATGGTTTGCTATAGCACACGAAAATCATCAAAATGGGGGGTATGCGCGCTTCGGGGCTCGTTTGACCTGGAAAATGGGTCGAAATGGCTGTGAGGGCCAACCGGATGCATATCTAAGGTCTTGACAGACGTTCACAAATACTTTTGCCATTTTTGACATCGGAATCTGGATCAACCAAAAAATGGTTTGCTATAGCACACGAAAATCGTCGAAATGGGGGGTATGCCCAATTCGGGCTCGTTGGACCTTGGAAATGGGTAGGAATGGCCGTGAGGGCCAACCGGATGCATAGACAAGGTCTTGACGGACGTCCACAAAAATGTTTGGCATTTTTGACATCGGAATCCAGATCACCCAAAAAATGGTTTGCTATAGCACACGAAAATCGTCGAAATATGGGGTATTCGCGATTCGGGGCTCGTTTGACCTTGAAAATGGGTCGGACTGGCCGTGAGGGTCAACCGGATGCATAGACAAGGTCTTGACGGACGTCTACAAAAAATTTTGGCATTTTTGACGTCGGAATACGGATCACCTAAAAAATTGTTAGCTATAGCACACAAAAATTGTCTAAATGGGGGGTATGTTCGATTCGGGGCTCGTTTGACCTTGAAAATGGGTCGGACTGGCCGTGAGGGCCAAGCGGATGCATAGACAAGGTCTTGATGGACGTCCACAAAAAAATTTGGCATTTTTGACGTCGGAATCCGGATCACCCAAAAAATGGCTAACTATAGCACACAAAAATCATCGAAATGGGGGGTATGCACTATTCGGGGATCGTTTGACCTTGAAAATGGGTCGTACTGGCCGTGAGGGCCAACCGGATGCATAGCCAAGGTCTTGACGGACGTCCACAACAAATTTGGCATTTTTGACATCAGAATCCGGATCACCCAAAAAATGGTTTGCTATATTACACGAAAATTGTCGAAATGGGGGGTATGCGCGCTTTGGGGCTCGTTTGACATTGAAAATGGGTAGGAATGGCCAGTGAGGGCCAACCGGATCCATATCCAAGGTCTTAACGGACGTCCAAAAATACTTTTGGCATTTTTGACTTCATAATCTGGATCAGCCAAGAAATGGTTTGCTATAGCACACGAAAATCATCGAATTGGGGGGTATGCGCGATTCGGGGCTCATTTGACCTTTAAAAATGGGTCAGACTGGCCGTGAGGGCCAACCGGATGCATATCCAAGGTCTTGACGGACGTCCAGAAAAAGATTTGGCATTTTTGACGTCGGAATCCGGATCACCCAAAAAATGGTTTGCTATAGCACACGAAAATCGTCGAAATGGGGGGTATGCACAATTCTGGGCTCATTTGACCTTTAAAATGGGTCGGACTGGCCGTGAGGGACAACCAGACGCATAGACAAGGTCTTGAGGGACGTCCACAAAAATATTTGGCATTTTTGACGTCAGAATCCGAATCACCAAAAAATGGTTTGCACACGAAAATTGTCGAAATAGGGGGTATGCGCACTTCGGGGCTCGTTTGACCTTGAAAATGGGTAGGAATGGCCATGAGGGCCAATCGGATGCATAGCCAAGGTCTTGACGGACGTCCACAAGTAAGTTTGGCATTTTTGACATCGGAATCTGGATCACCAAAAAAATGATTTGCTATAGCACAGGAAAATCATCGAATGGGGGGTATGCGCGCTTCTGGGCTCGTTGACCTTGAAAATGGGTCGGATTGGCCTCGAGGGCCAACCAGATGCATAGCCAAGGTCTTGATGGACATCCACAAAATGTTTTGGCATTTTTGACGTTGGAATTCGGATCACCCAAAAAATGGTTTGCTATATTACACGAAAATTGTCGAAATGGGGGGTATGCGCGCTTCGGGGCTCGTTTGACCTTGAAAATGGGTAGGAATGGCTGTGAGGGCCAACCGAATGCATTGCCAAGGTCTTGAAGGACGTCCAAAAATAATTTTGGCATTTTTGACGTCGCATCTGGATCACCCAAAAAATGGTTTGCTATAGCACACGAAAATCATTGAAATTAGGGGTATGCGCGATTCGGGGCTCATTTGACCTTTAAAAAATGGGTCGGACTGGACGTGAGGGCCAACCGGATGCATAGACAAGGTCTTGACAGACGTCCAGAAAAACGTTTGGCATTTTTGACGTCGGAATCCGGATCATCCAAAAAATGGTTTGCTATAGCACACGAAAATCATCGAAATAGGGGGTATGCGCAATTCGGGGCTCGTTTGACTTTGAAAATGGGTCGTACTGGCCGTGAGGGACAACCGGATCTATATCCCAGGTTTTGACGGACGTCCACAAAAATTATTGGCATTTTTGACGTCGAAATCTGGATCACCCAAAAAAATGTTTGCAATAGCACTAAAAAATTGTCAAAATGGGGGGTATACGCGCTTCGGGGCTTGTTTGTTCTTGAAAATGGGTCGAAATGGACATGAGGGCCAACCGAATGCAAAGCAAAGGTCTTGACAGACGTCCACAAATTATTTTAGAATTTTTGACGTCGGAATCCGAATCACCCAAAAATTGGTTTGCTATAGCACAGGAAAATTGTCAAAATGGGGGGTATGCCCGATTAGGGGCTCGTTTGACCTTGAAAATGGGTTGGACTGGCCGTGAGGGCCAACCGTATGCATAGCCAAGGTCTTGACGGATGTCCACAACAAATTTTGGCATTTTTGACTTCAAGATCCGGATCACACAAAAAATGGTTTGTTATAGCACACAAAAATTGTCGAAATGGGGGGTATGCGCGCTTCGGGGCTCGTTTGACCTTGAAAATTGGTCCGAGTGGCCGTGAGGGCCAACCGTATGCATAGCCTAGGTCTTGCCTGATGTCCACAAATAATTTTGGAATTTTTTACGTCGGAATCCGAATCACCCAAAAAACGGTTTGCTATAACACACGAAAATTGTTGAAATATGGGGTATGCGCGATTCGGGGCTCGTTTGACCTTTGAAAATGGGTTAGACTAGCCGTGAGGGCCAACCTGATGCATATCCAAGGTCTTGACGGACGTCCACAAAAATATTTGGTATTTTTGACGTCGGAATCCGGATTACCCAAAAAATGGTTTGCTATAGCACACAAAAATCATTGAAATAGGGGTTATGCGCGCTTCGGGGCTCGTTTGACCTTGAAAATGGGTTGGAATGGTTGTGAGGGCCAACCGTATGCATAGCCAAGGTCTTGAAAGTCGTCCACAAATTATTTTGGCATTTTTAACGTCGAAATCCGGATTACCCAAAAAATGGTTTGCTATAGCACACAAATATAGTCGAAATGAGGGGTATGCGCGCTTCGGTGCTTGTTTGACCTTAAAAATGGGTCAGAATGGCCGTGAGGGCCAACCGGATGCATAGCCAAGTTCTTGACGGATGTCCACAAAAAATTTTGACATTTTTGACGTCGGAATCCAGATCACCCAAACAATGGTTTGTTATAGCACACGAAAGTCATCGAAATTGTGGGTATTCCCAATTCGGGGCTCGTTTTACCTTGAAAATGGGTCAGACTGGCCGTGAGGGCCAAGCGGATGCATAGACAAGGTCTTGACGGACGTCCACAAAAAAATTGGCATTTTTGACGTCAGAATCCGGATCACCCAAAAAATGGTTTGCTATAGCACACCAAATTCATCGAAATGGGGGTATGCGCACTTTGGGGCTTGTTTGACCTTGAAAATGGGTTTGAATGGCCGTGAGGGCCAACCGAATGAATAGCCAAGGACTTGAAGAACGTCCAAAAATAATTTTGGCATTTTTGACATCGAAATTCAGATTGCTCGAAAAATGGTTTGCTATAGCACACGAAAATCGTCGAAATGGGGGTATGCGCACTTCGGGGTTCGTTTGACCTTGAAAATGGGTCGGAATGGCCGTGAGGTCCAACCGTATGCATAGCCAAGGTCTTGACGGACGTCCACAAATAATTTTGGCATTTTTGACGTCGGAATCCGGATCATCCAAAAAACTGGTTTGCTATAGCACACGAAAATAGTCAAAATGGGGGGTAAAGGCGATTAGGGTCTCGTTTGATCTTTAAAATGGGTCGGACTGGCCGTGAGGTTCAACTGGATGCATAGCCAAGGTCTTGACGGATGTCCACAAATTTTTTTGGCATTTTTGACGTCGGAATCCGGATCACCCAAAAAATGGTTTGCTATATTACACAAAAATTGTTGAAATGGGGGGTATGCGCGCTTCGGGGATCGTTTGACCTGGCCAACCGAATGCATAGCCAAGGTCTTGACGGATATCCACAAATAATTTTGCATTTTTGACGTCGAAATCTGGATCACCCAAAAAATGGTTTGCTATAGCACACGAAAATCATCAAAATGGGGGGTATGCGCGCTTCGGAGCTCGTTTGACCTGGAAAATGGGTCAAAATGGCCGTGAGGGCCAACCGGATGCATATCTAAGGTCTTGACAGACGTCCACAAATAATTTTGCCATTTTTGAAATCGGAATCTGGATCAACCAAAAAATGGTTTGCTATAGCACACGAAAATCGTTGAAATGGGGGGTATGCCCAATTCGGGCTCGTTGGACCTTGAAAATGGGTCGGACTGGCCGTTAGGGCCAACCGGATGCATAGACAAGGTCTTGACGGACGTCCATAAAAATTTTTGGCATTTTTGACATCGGAATCCAGATCACCCAAAAAATGGTTTGCCATAGCACACGAAAATTGTCGAAATAGGGGGTATGCGCGCTTCGGGGCTCGTTTGACCTTGAAAATGGGTAGGAATGGCCAGTGAGGGCCAACCGGATGCATATCCAAGGTCTTAACGGACGTACAGAAATAATTTTGGCATTTTTGACTTCAGACTCTGGATCACCCAAGAAATGGTTTGCTATAGCACACAAAAATCGTCGAAATAGGGGGTATGCGCAATTTGGGGTTCTTTTGACCTTGAAAATAGGTCGTACTGGCCGTGAGGGACAACCGGATGCATAGAAAAGGTCTTGACGGACGTCTACAAAAAAAAATGGCATTTTTGACGTTAGAATCTGGATCACCCAAAAAATGGTTTGCTATATTACACGAAAATTGTCGAAATGGGGGTATGCACGCTTCGGGGCTTGTTTGACCTTGAAAATAGGTAGGAATGGCCAATGAGGGACAACCGAATGCATAGCCAAGGTCTTGATGGATGTCCAGAAATAATTTTGGCATTTTTGACGTCGGAATCTGGATCACCCAAAAAATGGTTTGCTATAGCAGACGAAAATTATTGAAATTGGGGGTATGCGTGATTCGGGGCTCATTTGACCTTTAAAATGGGTCGGACTGGCCGTGATGGCCAACCGGATGCATAGCCAAATTCTTGACAGACGTCCACAAATATTTTTGGCATTTTTGACGTCAGAATACGGATCATCCAAAAAATGGTTTGCTATAGCACACGAAAATCATCGAAATGGGGGGTATGCGCGATTCGGGGCTCGTTTGACCTTGAAAATGGGTCGTACTGGCTGTGAGGGCCAACCGGATGCATAGCCCAGGTCTTGACGGACGTCCACAAAATGTTTTGGAATTCTTGACGTAGAAATCTGGATCACCCAAAAAATGGTTTGCAATAGCACAAAAAAATCGTCGAAATAGGGGGTATGAGCGCTTCGGGGCTTGTTTGTTCTTGAAAATGGGTCGGAATGGCTGTGAGGGCAAACCAAATGCAAAGCAAACGTCTTCACAGACGTCCACAAATTATTTTAACATTTTTGACATCGGAATCCGGATCACCCAAAAATTGGTTTGCTATAGCACATGAAAATTGTCAAAATGGGGGGTATGCCCGATTAGGGGCTCGTTTGACCTTGAAAATGGGTGGGACAGGACGTGAGGGCCAACCGGATGGATAGTCAAGGTCTTAACGGACGTCCACAACAAATTTTGGCATTTTTGACTTCGGAATCCGGATCACCCAAACAATGGTTTGTTATAGCAAACGAAAATTGTTGAAATGGGGGGTATGCGCGCTTCGGGGCTCGTTTGACCTTGAAAATGGGTCCGAATGGCCGTGAGGGCAACCGGATGCATAGCCTAGGTCTTAACGGATGTCCACAAATAATTTTGGAATTTTTTACGTCGGAATCCGGATCACCCAAAAAACGGTTTGCTATAGCACACGAAAATCGTTGAAATGGGGGGTATGCGCGATTTGGGGCTCGTTTGACCTTTGAAAATGGGTTAGACTGGCGGTGACGGCCACGCGGATGCATAGCCAAGGTTTTGACGGACGTCCACAAAAGAATTTGGTATTTTTGACATCGTAATCCGGATTACCCAAAAAATGGTTTGCTATACAAAAATCGTCGAAATGGGGGGTATGCGCGCTTCGGGGCTCGTTTGACCTTGAAAATGGGTTGGAATGGTCGTGAGGGCCAACCGTATGCATAGCCAAGGTCTTGACAGACGTCCACAAATTATTTTGGCATTTTTGACGTCGAAATCCGTATTACCCAAAAAATGATTTGGTATAGCACACAAAAATCGTTGAAATGGGGGTATGCGCGCTTCGGTGCTCGTTTGACCTTAAAAATGGGTCAGAATGGCCATGAGGGCCAACCGGATGCATAACCAAGTTCTTGACGGACGTCCACAAAAATTTTTGGCATTTTTGACGTCTGAATCCAGATCACTCAAACAATGGTTTGTTATAGCACACAAAAATCATAGAAATTGAGGGTATTCCCAATTTAGGGCTCGTTTGACCTCAAAAATGGGTCAGACTGGCCGTGAGGGACAAGCGAATGCATAGCCAAGGTCTTGACGGACGTCCACAAAAACATTGGCATTTTTGACGTCTCAATCCGGATCACCCAAAAAATGATTTGCTATAGCACACCAAAATCATCAAAATGGGGGTATGTATGCACGCTTCGGGGCTCATTTGACCTTGAAAATGGGTCTGAATGTCCATGAGGGACAACCGGATGCATAGCCAAGGTCTTGAAGGACCTCCACAAATAAATTTGGCATTTTTGACGTCGAAATTCGGATCGCTCAAAAAATGGTTTGCTATAGTATAGCACACGAAAATCGTCGAAATGGGGGTATGCGCACTTCGGGGTTCGTTTGACCTTGAAAATGGGTCAAAATGTCCGTGAGGGCCAACCGGATGCATATCCAGGGTCTTGACGGACGTCCACAAAAATATTTGGCATTTTTGACGTCAGAATCCGGATCACCCAAAAAATGATTTGCTATATTACACAAAAATTGTCGAAATGGCTGGTATGCGCGCTTCGGGGATCGTTTGACCTTGAAAATGGGTAGAAATGGCCATGAGGACCAACCGAATGCATAGCCAAGGTCTTGACGGACGTCCACAAATAATTTTGGCATTTTTGACGTCGGAATCTGGATCACCCAAAAAATAGTTTGCTATAGCACACGAAAATCATCGAAATGGGGGGTATGCGCGCTTTGAGGCTCGTTTGACCTGGAAAATGGGTCGGAATGGCCGTGAGGGCCAACCGGATGCATATCTAAGGTCTTGACAAACGTCCACAAATAATTTTGGCTTTTTTGACATCAGAATCTGGATCACCCAAAAAATAGTTTGCTATAGCACACGAAAATCGTCGAAATGGGGGGTATGCCCAATTCGGGCTCGTTGGACCTTGAAAATGGGTCGGAGTGGCCGTGAGGGCCAACCATATGCATAGACAAGGTCTTGACGGACGTCCACAAAAACTTTTGGCATTTTTGACATCAGAATCCGGATCACCCAAAAAATGGTTTGTTATAGCACACAAAAATCGTCAAAATGGGGGGTATGCACGATTCGTGGCTCATTTGACCTTGAAAATGGGTCGGACTGGACATGAGGACCAACCGGATGCATAGCCAAGGTCTTTTCGGACGTCTACAAATAGTTTTGGCATTTTTGACGTTAGAATCCGGATCACCTAAAAAATGGTTAGCTATAGCACATAAAAATTGTCAAAATGGGGGGTATGTGCAATTCAGGGCTCGTTTGACCTTGAAAATGGGTCGGACTGGCCGTGAGGGCCAACCGGATGCATAGCCAAGGTCTTGATGGATGTCCACAAAAATATTTGGCATTTTTGACGTCGGAATCCGGATCACCCCAAAAATGGTTTGCTATAGCACACGAAAATCGTTGAAATGGGGGGTATGCACAATTCGGGGCTCGTTTGACCTTTAAAATGGGTCGGACTGGCCATGAGGTCCAACCAGATGCATAGACAAGGTCTTGACGGACGTCCACAAAAATTTTTGGCATTTTTGACGTCGGAATCCGGATCACCCAAAAAATGGTTTGCACACGAAAATTGTTGAAATGGGGGGTATGCACGCTTCGGGGCTCGTTTTACCTTGAAAATGGGTAGGAATGGCCGTGAGGGCCAATCGGATGCATAGCCAAGGTCTTGACGGACGTCCACAAATAATTTTGGCATTTTTGACGTCGGAATCTGGATCAGCCAAAAAATGGTTTGCTATAGCACACGAAAATCATCGAATGGGGGGTATGCGCGCTTCTGGGCTCGTTTGACCTGGAAAATGGGTCGGAATGGCCGTGAGGGCCAACCGGATGCATAGATAAGGTCTTGACAGACATTCACAAATAATTTTGGCATTTTTGACATCGGAATCTGGATCACCCAAAAAATGGTTTGCTATAGCATACGAAAATTGTCGAAATGGGGGCATGCCCAATTCGGGCTCGTTGGACCTTGAAAATGGGTCGGACTGGCCGTGAGGGCCAACCGGATGGATATCCAAGGTCTTGACGGATGTCCACAAAAAAGTTTGGCATTTTTGACGTCGGGATCCGGATCACCCAAAAAATGGTTTGCTATAGAACACGAAAATTGTTGAAATGGGGGTATGCGTGATTCGGGGCTTGTTTGACCTTGAAAATGGGTCGGACTGTCCGTGAGTGACAACCGGATGCATAGCCATGATCTTAACGGACGTCCACAAATAATTTTGGCATTTTCTACGTCGGAATCTGGATCATCTAAAAAATGGTTAGCTATAGCACACGAAAATTGTCCAAATGGGGGGAATGTGCGATTCGGGGCTCGTTTGACCTTGAAAATGGGTCGGACTGGACGTCCCAAAACTTTTTGGCATTTTTGACATCGGAATCCGGATCACCCAAAAAATGTTTGCTATAGCTCATGAAAATCATTGAAATTGAGGGTATGCCCGATTCGGGGCTCATTTGACCTTAAAAATGGGTCGTACTGGCCATGAGGGCCAACCGGATGCATAGTCAAGGTCTTGACGGACGTCCACGAAAATATTTGGCATTTTTGACGTCAGAATCCGGATCACTAAAAAAATGGTTTGCTATATTACACGAAAATTGTTGAAATGGGGGGTATGCGCACTTCGGGGCTTCTTTGACCTTAAAAATGGGTCGTACTGGCCGTGAGGGACAACCGGATGCATAGCCAAGGTCTTGAAGGACGTCCACAAAACATTTTGGCATTTTTGACGTCAGAATCCGGATCACCCAAAAAATGGTTTGCTATATTACACGAAAATTGTCGAAATGGGGGGTATGCGCGCTTCGGGGCTTGTTTGACCTTGAAAATGGGTAGGAATGGCCGTGAGGGCCAATCGGATGCATAGCCATGGTCTTGACGGACGTCCACAAATAATTTTGGCATTTTTGACGTCGGAATCTGGATCACCCAAAAAAAGGTTTGCTATAGCACACGAAAATCATCGAAATGGGGGGTATGCGCGCTTCGAGGCTAGTTTGACCTTGAAAATGGGTCGGAATGGCCGTGAGGGCCAACCAGATGCATAGCCAAGGTCTTGACGGACGTCCACAAAAATTTTGGCATTTTTGACATCGGAATACAGATCACCCAAAAAATGGTTTGCTATAGCACACGAAAATCGTCGAAATGGGGGGTATGCGCGATTCGGGGCTTGTTTGACCTTGAAAATGGGTCGGACTGGCCGTGAAGGCCAACCAGATGCATATCCAATGACTTGAAGGACGTCTACAAATAATTTTGGCATTTTTGACATCCAAATCCGGATCATCTAAAAAATGGTTAGCTATAGCACACAAAAATTGTCGAAATGGGGGGTATGCGCGCTTCGGGGCTCGTTTTACCTTGAAAATGGGTAGGAATGGCCGTGAGGTCTAATCGGATTCATAGCCAAGGTCTTGACGGCCGTTCACAAATAATTTTGGCATTTTTGACGTCGGAATCTGGATCACCCAAAAAATGGTTTGCTATAGCACATGAAAATCATCGAAATGGGAGGTATGCGCGCTTCGGGGCTTGTTTGACCTTGAAAATGGGTCGGAATGGCCGTGAGGGCCAACTGGATGCATAGCTAAGGTATTGACAGACATCCACAAATAAATTTTGCATTTTTGACATTGGAATCAGGATCACCCAAAAAATGGTTTGCTATAGCACACACAAATCGTCGAAATGGAGGGTATGCCCAATTCGGGCTCGTTGGACCTTGAAAATGGGTCGGACAGGCCGTGAGGGCCAACCGGATGCATAGCCAAGGTATTGATGGACGTCCACAAAAACTTTTGGAAGTTTTGACGTCGGAATCCGGATCACCCAAAAAATAGTTTGCTATAGCACACGAAAATCGTCGAAATGGGGGGTATGCGCGATTCGGGGCTCGTTTGTCCTTCAAAATGGGTCGGACTGTCTGTGAGGGCCAACCGGATGCATATCCAAGATCTTGACGGACGTCCACAAATAATTTTGGCATTTTTGACGTCGGAATCCGGATCACCCAAAAACTGTTTGCTATAGCACACGAAAATCTTTGAAATTGAGGGTATGCCCGATTCGGGGCTCGTTTGACCTTAAAAATGGGTCGTACTGGCCGTGAGGGCCAACCGGATGTGTAGTCAAGGTCTTGACGGACGTCCATAAAATTTTTTGGCATTTTTGACATTAGAATCCGGATCACTCAAAAAATGGTTTGCTATATTACACGAAAATTGTCAAAATGGGGGGTATGCGCGCTTCGGGGCTTGTTTGACCTTGAAAATGGGTCGTACTGGCCGTGAGGGACAACCGGATGCATATCCAAGGTCTTGAAGGACATCCACAAAAACTTTTGGCATTTTTGACGTCAGAATCCGGATCACCCAAAAAATGGTTTGCTATATTACACTAAAATTGTCGAAATGGGGGGTATGCACGCTTCGGGGATCGTTTGACCTTGAAAATGTGTAGGAATGGCCGTGAGGGCCTACCGTATGCATAGCCAAGGTCTTGAAGGACGTCCAAAAATAATTTTGGCATTTTTAACGTTGGAATCTGGATCACCCAAAAAATAGTTTGCTATAGCACACGAAAAATGTCGAAATGGGGGGAATGTGCAATTCGGGGCTCGTTTGACTTTGAAAATGGGTCGGACTGGCTGTCCCAAAAAAATTTGGCATTTTTGATGTCATAATCCGGATCACCCAAAAACTGTTTGCTATAGCACACGAAAATCTTTGAAATTGAGGGTATGCCCGATTCGGGGCTCGTTTGACCTTAAAAATGGGTCGTACTGGCCGTGAGGGCCAACCGGATGTGTAGTCAAGGTCTTGACGGACGTCCATAAAATTTTTTGGCATTTTTGACATTAGAATCCGGATCACTCAAAAAATGGTTTGCTATATTACACGAAAATTGTCAAAATGGGGGGTATGCGCGCTTCGGGGCTTGTTTGACCTTGAAAATGGGTCGTACTGGCCGTGAGGGACAACCGGATGCATATCCAAGGTCTTGAAGGACATCCACAAAAACATTTGGCATTTTTGACGTCAGAATCCGGATCACCCCAAAAATGGTTTGCTATATTACACGAAAATTGTCGAAATGGGGGGTATGCACGGTTCGAGGCTCGTTTGACCTTGAAAATGTGTAGGAATGGCCGTGAGGGCCTACCGTATGCATAGCCAAGGTCTTGAAGGACGTCCAAAAATAATTTTGGCATTTTTAACGTCGGAATCTGGATCACCCAAAAAATAGTTTGCTATAGCACACGAAAATTGTCAAAATGGGCGGTATGCACGCTTCGGGGCTCGTTTGACCTTGAAAATGTGTAGGAATGGCCGTGAGGGCCTACCGTATGCATAACCAAGGTCTTGAAGGACGTCCAAAAATAATTTTGGAATTTTTAACATCGAAATCCGGATTACCCAAAAAATGGTTTGCTATAGCACACAAATATAGTCGAAATGAGGGGTATGCGCGCTTCGGTGCTTGTTTGACCTTAAAAATGGGTCAGAATGGCCGTGAGGGCCAACCGGATGCATAGCCAAGTTCTTGACGGATGTCCACAAAAAATTTGGCATTTTTGACGTCGGAATCCAGATCACCCAAACAATGGTTTGTTATAGCACACGAAAGTCATCGAAATTGTGGGTATTCCCAATTCGGGGCTCGTTTTACCTTGAAAATGGGTCAGACTGGCCGTGAGGGCCAAGCGGATGCATAGACAAGGTCTTGACGGACGTCCACAAAAAAATTGGCTTTTTTGACGTCAGAATCCGGATCACCCAAAAAATGGTTTGCTATAGCACACCAAAATCATCGAAATGGGGGTATGCGCACTTTGGGGCTTGTTTGACCTTGAAAATGGGTCTGAATGGCCGTGAGGGCCAACCGAATGCATAGCCAAGGACTTGAAGAACGTCCAAAAATAATTTTGGCATTTTTGACGTCGAAATTCAGATTGCTCGAAAAATGGTTTGCTATAGCACACGAAAATCGTCGAAATAGGGGTATGCGCACTTCGGGGTTCGTTTGACCTTGAAAATGGGTCGGAATGGCCGTGAGGTCCAACCGGATGCATAGCCAAGGTCTTGACGGACGTCCACAAATAATTTTGGCATTTTTGACGTCGGAATACGGATCATCCAAAAAACTGGTTTGCTATAGCACACGAAAATCGTCAAAATGGGGGGTAAAGGCGATTAGGGGCTCGTTTGATCTTTAAAATGGGTCGGACTGGCCGTGAGGTTCAACTGGATGCATAGCCAAGGTCTTGACGGATGTCCACAAAATTTTTTGGCATTTTTGACGTCCGAATCCGGATCACCCAAAAAATGGTTTGCTATATTACACAAAAATTGTTGAAATGGGGGGTATGCGCGCTTCGGGGATCGTTTGACCTTGAAAATGGGTAGGAATGGCTGTGAGGGCCAACCGAATGCATAGCCAAGGTCTTGACGGATATCCAAAAATAATTTTGCATTTTTGACGTCGAAATCTGGATCACCCAAAAAATGGTTTGCTATAGCACATGAAAATCATCAAAATGGGGGGTATGCGCGCTTCGGGGCTCGTTTTACCTGGAAAATGGGTCGAAATGGCCGTGAGGTTCAACCGGATGCATATCTAAGGTCTTGACAGACGTCCACAAATAATTTTACCATTTTTGAAATCGGAATCTGGATCAACCAAAAAATGGTTTGCTATAGCACACGAAAATCGTCGAAATGGGGGGTATGCCCAATTCGGGCTCGTTGGACCTTGAAAATGGGTCGGACTGGCCGTTAGGGCCAACCGGATGCATAGACAAGGTCTTGACGGACGTCCATAAAAATTTTTGGCATTTTTGACATCGGAATCCAGATCACCCAAAAAATGGTTTGCCATAGCACACGAAAATTGTCGAAATAGGGGGTATGCGCGCTTCGGGGCTCGTTTGACCTTGAAAATGGGTAGGAATGGCCAGTGAGGGCCAACCGGATGCATATCCAAGGTCTTAACGGACGTACAGAAATAAGTTTGGCATTTTTGACTTCAGAATCTGGATCACCCAAGAAATGGTTTGCTATAGCACACGAAAATCGTCGAAATGGGGGGTATGCGCAATTTGGGGTTCTTTTGACCTTGAAAATAGGTCGTACTGGCCGTGAGGGACAACCGGATGCATAGAAAAGGTCTTGATAGACGTCTATAAAAAAAATGGCATTTTTGACGTTAGAATCTTGATCACCCAAAAAATGGTTTGCTATATTACACGAAAATTGTCGAAATGGGGGTATGCACGCTTCGGGGCTCGTTTGACCTTAAAAATAGGTAGGAATGGCCAATGAGGGACAACCGAATGCATAGCCAAGGTCTTGATGGATGTCCAAAAATAATTTTGGCATTTTTGACGTCGGAATCTGTATCACCCAAAAAATGGTTTGCTATAGCAGACGAAAATTATTGAAATTGGGGGTATGCGTGATTCGGGGCTCATTCGACCTTTAAAATGGGTCGGACTGGCCGTGAGGGCCAACCGGATGCATAGCCAAATTCTTGACAGACGTCCACAAATATTTTTGGCATTTTTGACGTCGGAATACGGATCATCCAAAAAATGGTTTGCTATAGCACACGAAAATCATCGAAATGGGGGGTATGCGCGATTCGGGGCTCGTTTGACCTTGAAAATGGGTCGTACTGGCCGTGAGGGCCAACTGGATGCATAGCCCAGGTCTTGACGGACATCCACAAAATGTTTTGGAATTCTTGACGTCGAAATCTGGATCACCCAAAAAATGGTTTGCAATAGCACAAAAAAATCGTTGAAATAGGGGGTATGAGCGCTTCGGGGCTTGTTTGTTCTTGAAAATGGGTCGGAATGGCTGTGAGGGCCAACCGGATGCATATCCAAGATCTTGACGGACGTCCACAAATAATTTTGGCATTTTTGACGTCGGAATCCGGATCACCCAAAAACTGTTTGCTATAGCACACGAAAATCTTTGAAATTGAGGGTATGCCCGATTCGGGGCTCGTTTGACCTTAAAAATGGGTCGTACTGGCCGTGAGGGCCAACCGGATGTGTAGTCAAGGTCTTGACGGACGTCCATAAAATTTTTTGGCATTTTTGACATTAGAATCCGGATCACTCAAAAAATGGTTTGCTATATTACACGAAAATTGTCAAAATGGGGGGTATGCGCGCTTCGGGGCTTGTTTGACCTTGAAAATGGGTCGTACTGGCCGTGAGGGACAACCGGATGCATATCCAAGGTATTGAAGGACATCCACAAAAACATTTGGCATTTTTGACGTCAGAATCCGGATCACCCAAAAAATGGTTTGCTATATTACACTAAAATTGTCGAAATGGGGGGTATGCACGCTTCGGGGATCGTTTGACCTTGAAAATGTGTAGGAATGGCCGTGAGGGCCTACCGTATGCATAGCCAAGGTCTTGAAGGACGTCCAAAAATACTTTTGGCATTTTTAACGTCGGAATCTGGATCACCCAAAAAATAGTTTGCTATAGCACACGAAAAATGTCGAAATGGGGGGAATGTGCAATTCGGGGCTCGTTTGACCTTGAAAATGGGTCGGACTGGCTGTCCCAAAAAAATTTGGCATTTTTGATGTCATAATCCGGATCACCCAAAAACTGTTTGCTATAGCACACGAAAATCTTTGAAATTGAGGGTATGCCCGATTCGGGGCTCGTTTGACCTTAAAAATGGGTCGTACTGGCCGTGAGGGCCAACCGGATGTGTAGTCAAGGTCTTGACGGACGTCCATAAAATTTTTTGGCATTTTTGACATTAGAATCCGGATCACTCAAAAAATGGTTTGCTATATTACACGAAAATTGTCAAAATGGGGGGTATGCGCGCTTCGGGGCTTGTTTGACCTTGAAAATGGGTCGTACTGGCCGTGAGGGACAACCGGATGCATATCCAAGGTCTTGAAGGACATCCACAAAAACTTTTGGCATTTTTGACGTCAGAATCCGGATCACCCAAAAAATGGTTTGCTATATTACACGAAAATTGTCGAAATGGGGGGTATGCACGGTTCGAGGCTCGTTTGACCTTGAAAATGTGTAGGAATGGCCGTGAGGGCCTACCGTATGCATAGCCAAGGTCTTGAAGGACGTCCAAAAATAATTTTGGCATTTTTAACGTCGGAATCTGGATCACCCAAAAAATAGTTTGCTATAGCACACGAAAATTGTCAAAATGGGCGGTATGCACGCTTCGGGGCTCGTTTGACCTTGAAAATGTGTAGGAATGGCCGTGAGGGCCTACCGTATGCATAACCAAGGTCTTGAAGGACGTCCAAAAATAATTTTGGAATTTTTAACATCGAAATCCGGATTACCCAAAAAATGGTTTGCTATAGCACACAAATATAGTCGAAATGAGGGGTATGCGCGCTTCGGTGCTTGTTTGACCTTAAAAATGGGTCAGAATGGCCGTGAGGGCCAACCGGATGCATAGCCAAGTTCTTGACGGATGTCCACAAAAAATTTGGCATTTTTACGTCGGAATCCAGATCACCCAAACAATGGTTTGTTATAGCACACGAAAGTCATCGAAATTGTGGGTATTCCCAATTCGGGGCTCGTTTTACCTTGAAAATGGGTCAGACTGGCCGTGAGGGCCAAGCGGATGCATAGACAAGGTCTTGACGGACGTCCACAAAAAAATTGGCTTTTTTGACGTCAGAATCCGGATCACCCAAAAAATGGTTTGCTATAGCACACCAAAATCATCGAAATGGGGGTATGCGCACTTTGGGGCTTGTTTGACCTTGAAAATGGGTCTGAATGGCCGTGAGGGCCAACCGAATGCATAGCCAAGGACTTGAAGAACGTCCAAAAATAATTTTGGCATTTTTGACGTCGAAATTCAGATTGCTCGAAAAATGGTTTGCTATAGCACACGAAAATCGTCGAAATAGGGGTATGCGCACTTCGGGGTTCGTTTGACCTTGAAAATGGGTCGGAATGGCCGTGAGGTCCAACCGGATGCATAGCCAAGGTCTTGACGGACGTCCACAAATAATTTTGGCATTTTTGACGTCGGAATCCGGATCATCCAAAAAACTGGTTTGCTATAGCACACGAAAATCGTCAAAATGGGGGGTAAAGGCGATTAGGGGCTCGTTTGATCTTTAAAATGGGTCGGACTGGCCGTGAGGTTCAACTGGATGCATAGCCAAGGTCTTGACGGATGTCCACAAAATTTTTTGGCATTTTTGACGTCGGAATCCGGATCACCCAAAAAATGGTTTGCTATATTACACAAAAATTGTTGAAATGGGGGGTATGCGCGCTTCAGGGATCGTTTGACCTTGAAAATGGGTAGGAATGGCCGTGAGGGCCAACCGAATGCATAGCCAAGGTCTTGACGGATATCCAAAAATAATTTTGCATTTTTGACGTCGAAATCTGGATCACCCAAAAAATGGTTTGCTATAGCACATGAAAATCATCAAAATGGGGGGTATGCGCGCTTCGGGGCTCGTTTTACCTGGAAAATGGGTCGAAATGGCCGTGAGGTTCAACCGGATGCATATCTAAGGTCTTGACAGACGTCCACAAATAATTTTACCATTTTTGAAATCGGAATCTGGATCAACCAAAAAATGGTTTGCTATAGCACACGAAAATCGTTGAAATGGGGGGTATGCCCAATTCGGGCTCGTTGGACCTTGAAAATGGGTCGGACTGGCCGTTAGGGCCAACCGGATGCATAGACAAGGTCTTGACGGACGTCCATTAAATTTTTTGGCATTTTTGACATCGGAATCCAGATCACCCAAAAAATGGTTTGCCATAGCACACGAAAATTGTCGAAATAGGGGGTATGCGCGCTTCGGGGCTCGTTTGACCTTGAAAATGGGTAGGACTGGCCAGTGAGGGCCAACCGGATGCATATCCAAGGTCTTAACGGACGTACAGAAATAAGTTTGGTATTTTTGACTTCAGAATCTGGATCACCCAAGAAATGGTTTGCTATAGCATACGAAAATCGTTGAAATGGGGGGTATGCGCAATTTGGGGTTCTTTTGACCTTGAAAATAGGTCGTACTGGCCGTGAGGGACAACCGGATGCATAGAAAAGGTCTTGATAGACGTCTACAAAAAAAAATGGCATTTTTGACGTTAGAATCTTGATCACCCAAAAAATGGTTTGCTATATTACACGAAAATTGTCGAAATGGGGGTATGCACGCTTCGGGGCTCGTTTGACCTTGAAAATAGGTAGGAATGGCCAATGAGGGACAACCGAATGCATAGCCAAGGTCTTGATGGATGTCCAAAAATAATTTTGGCATTTTTGACGTCGGAATCTGTATCACCCAAAAAATGGTTTGCTATAGCAGACGAAAATTATTGAAATTGGGGGTATGCGTGATTCGGGGCTCATTTGACCTTTAAAATGGGTCGGACTGGCCGTGAGGGCCAACCGGATGCATAGCCAAATTCTTGACAGACGTCCACAAATATTTTTGGCATTTTTGACGTCGGAATACGGATCATCCAAAAAATGGTTTGCTATAGCACACGAAAATCATCGAAATGGGGGGTATGCGCGATTCGGGGCTCGTTTGACCTTGAAAATGGGTCGTACTGGCCGTGAGGGCCAACCGGATGCATAGCCCAGGTCTTGACGGACATCCACAAAATGTTTTGGAATTCTTGACGTCGAAATCTGGATCACCCAAAAAATGGTTTACAATAGCACAAAACAATCGTTGAAATAGGGGGTATGAGCGCTTCGAGGCTTGTTTGTTCTTGAAAATGGGTCGGAATGGCTGTGAGGGCAAACCAAATGCAAAGCAAACGTCTTCACAGACGTCCACAAATTATTTTAACATTTTTGACATCGGAATCCGGATCACCCAAAAATTGGTTTGCTATAGCACATGAAAATTGTCAAAATGGGGGGTATGCCCGATTAGGGGCTCGTTTGACCTTGAAAATGGGTGGGACTGGACGTGAGGGCCAACCGGATGGATAGTCAAGGTCTTAACGGACGTCCACAACAAATTTTGGCATTTTTGACTTCGGAATCCGGATCACCCAAACAATGGTTTGTTATAGCAAACGAAAATTGTTGAAATGGGGGGTATGCGCGCTTTGGGGCTCGTTTGACCTTGAAAATGGGTCCGAATGGCCGTGAGGGCAACCGGATGCATAGTCTAGGTCTCAACGGATGTCCACAAATAATTTTGGAATTTTTTACGTCGAAATCCGGATCACCCAAAAAACGGTTTGCTATAGCACACGAAAATCGTTAAAATGGGGGGTATGCGTGATTCGGGGCTCGTTTAACCTTTGAAAATGGGTTAGACTGGCGGTGACGGCCACGCGGATGCATAGCCAAGGTTTTGACGGACGTACACAAAAGAATTTGGTATTTTTGACGTCGTAATCCGGATTACCCAAAAAATGGTTTGCTATGGCACACAAAAATCGTCGAAATGGGGGGTATGCGCGCTTCGGGGCTCGTTTGACCTTGAAAATGGGTTGGAATGGTCGTGAGGGCCAACCGTATGCATAGCCAAGGTCTTGACAGACGTCCACAAATTATTTTGGCATTTTTGACGTCGAAATCCGTATTACCCAAAAAATGATTTGCTATAGCACACAAAAATCGTTGAAATGGGGGTATGCGCGCTTCGGTGCTCGTTTGACCTTAAAAATGGGTCAGAATGGCCATGAGGGCCAACCGGATGCATAACCAAGTTCTTGACGGACGTCCACAAAAATTTTTGGCATTTTTGACGTCTGAATCCAGATCACCCAAACAATGGTTTGTTATAGCACACGAAAATCATCGAAATTGAGGGTATTTCCAATTTGGGGCTCGTTTGACCTCGAAAATGGGTCAGACTGGCCGTGAGGGACAAGCGAATGCATAGCCAAGGTCTTGATGGACGTCCACAAAAACATTGGCATTTTTGACGTCTCAATCCGGATCACCCAAAAAATGATTTGCTATAGCACACCAAAATCATCGAAATGGGGGTATGTATGCGCGCTTCGGGGCTCATTTGACCTTGAAAATGGGTCTGAATGGCCATCAGGGACAACCGGATGCATAGCCAAGGTCTTGAAGGACCTCCACAAATAAATTTGGCATTTTTGACGTCGAAATTCGGATCGCTCAAAAAATGGTTTGCTATAGTATAGCACACGAAAATCGTCGAAATGGGGGTATACGCACTTCGGGGTTCGTTTGACCTTGAAAATGGGTCGAAATGTCCGTGAGGGCCAACCGGATGCATATCCAGGGTCTTGACGGACGTCCACAAAAATTTTTGGCATTTTTGACATCAGAATCCGGATCACCCAAAAAATGATTTGCTATATTACACAAAAATTGTCGAAATGGCTGGTATGCGCGCTTCGGGGATCGTTTGACCTTGAAAATGGGTAGGAATGGCCATGAGGGCCAACCGAATGCATAGCCAAGGTATTGACGGACGTCCACAAATAATTTTGGCATTTTTGACGTCGGAATCTGGATCACCCAAAAAATAGTTTGCTATAGCACACGAAAATCATCGAAATGGGGGGTATGCGCGCTTCGAGGCTCGTTTGACCTGGAAAATGGGTCGGAATGGCCGTGAGGGCCAACCGGATGCATATCTAAGGTCTTGACAAACGTCCACAAATAATTTTGGCTTTTTTGACATCAGAATCTGGATCACCCAAAAAATAGTTTGCTATAGCACACGAAAATCGTCGAAATGGGGGGTATGCCCAATTCGGGCTCATTGGACCTTGAAAATGGGTCGGAGTGGCCGTGAGGGCCAACCATATGCATAGACAAGGTCTTGACGGACGTCCACAAAAACTTTTGGCATTTTTGACATCAGAATCTGGATCACCCAAAAAATGGTTTGTTATAGCACACAAAAATCGTCAAAATGGGGGGTATGCACGATTCGGGGCTCATTTGACCTTGAAAATGGGTCGGACTTGACATGAGGACCAACCGGATGCATAGCCAAGGTCTTGTCGGACGTCTACAAATAGTTTTGGCATTTTTGACGTTAGAATCCGGATCACCTAAAAAATGGTTAGCTATAGCACATAAAATTTGTCAAAATGGGGGGTATGTGCGATTCAGGGCTCGTTTGACCTTGAAAATGGGTCGGACTGGCCGTGAGGGCCAACCGTATGCATAGCCAAGGTCTTGATGGAAACCCACAAAAACGTTTGGCATTTTTAACTTCAGAATCCGGATCACCCAAAAAATGGCATGCTATCGCACACGAAAATCATCGAAATGGGGGGTATGCGCTATTCGGGGTTCGTTTGACCTTGAAAATGGGTCGTACTGGCCGTGAGGGCCAAACGGATGCATAGCCAAGGTCTTGACGGACGTCCACAAAAATATTTTGCATTTTTGACATCAGAATCCGGATCACCCAAAAAATGGTTTGCTATATTACACGAATATTGTCGAAATGGGGGGTATGCGCGCTTCGGGGCTCATTTGACCTTGAAAATGGGTAGGAATGGCCAGTGAGGGCCAACCGGATGCATAGCCAAGGTCTTGACGGACGTCCAGAAATAATTTTGGCATTTTGGACGTCAGAATGTGGATCACCCAAAAAACGGTTTGCTATAGCACACGAAAATCGTCGAAATTGGGGGTATGCGAGATTCGGGGCTCATTTGACATTGAAAATGGGTCGGACTGGCCGTGAGGGCCAACCGGATCCATAGCCAAGGTCTTGATGGACGTCCACAAAAATATTTGGCATTTTTGACGTCGGAATCCGGATCACCCAAAAAATGGTTTGCACACAAAAATTGTCGAAATGGGGGTATGCGCGCTTCGGGGCTCGTTTTACCTTGAAAATGGGTAGGAATGGCCGTGAGGTCCAATCGGATTCATAGCCAAGGTCTTGACGGACGTTCACAAATAATTTTGGCATTTTTGACGTCGGAATCTGGATCACCCAAAAAAAGGTTTGCTATAGCACACGAAAATCATCGAAATGGGGGGTATGCGCGCTTCGAGGCTAGTTTGACCTTGAAAATGGGTCGGAATGGCCGTGAGGGCCAACCAGATGCATAGCCAAGGTCTTGACGGACGTCCACAAAAATATTTGGCATTTTTGACATCGGAATACAGATCACCCAAAAAATGGTTTGCTATAGCACACGAAAATCATCAAAATGGGGGGTATGCGCGATTCGGGGCTTGTTTGACCTTGAAAATGGGTCGGACTGGCCGTGAAGGCCAACCAGATGCATATCCAATGACTTGACGGACGTCTACAAATAATTTTGGCATTTTTGACATCCAAATCCGGATCATCTAAAAAATGGTTAGCTATAGCACACAAAAATTGTCGAAATGGGGGGTATGCGCGCTTCGGGGCTCATTTGACCTTGAAAAGTCGGACTGGCCGTGAGGGCCAACCGTATGCATAGCCAAGGTCTTGACGGACGTCCACAAAAAAAGTTGACATTTTTGACGTCGGAATCCGGATCACCCAAAAAATGGTTTGCACACAAAAATTGTCGAAATGGGGGTATGCGCGCTTCGGGGCTCGTTTTACCTTGAAAATGGGTAGGAATGGCCGTGAGGTCCAATCGGATTCATAGCCAAGGTCTTGACGGACGTTCACAAATAATTTTGGCATTTTTGACGTCGGAATCTGGATCACCCAAAAAATGGTTTGCTATAGCACATGAAAATCATCGAAATGGGAGGTATGCGCGCTTCGGGGCTTGTTTGACCTTGAAAATGGGTCGGAATGGCCGTGAGGGCCAACTGGATGCATATCTAAGGTCTTGACAGACATCCACAAATAAATTTTGCATTTTTGACATTGGAATCAGGATCACCCAAAAAATGGTTTGCTATAGCACACACAAATCGTCGAAATGGAGGGTATGCCCAATTTGGGCTCGTTGGACCTTGAAAATGGGTCGGACAGGCCGTGAGGGCCAACCGGATGCATAGCCAAGGTATTGACGGACGTCCACAAAAACTTTTGGAAGTTTTGACGTCGGAATCCGGATCACCCAAAAAATAGTTTGCTATAGCACACGAAAATCATCGAAATGGGGGGTATGCGCGATTCGGGGCTCGTTTGTCCTTCAAAATGGGTCGGACTATCTGTGAGGGCCAACCGGATGCATATCCAAGATCTTGACGGACGTCCACAAATAATTTTGGCATTTTTGACATCGGAATCCGGATCACCCAAAAACTGTTTGCTATAGCACACGAAAATCTTTGAAATTGAGGGTATGCCCGATTCGGGGCTCGTTTGACCTTAAAAATGGGTCGTACTGGCCGTGAGGGCCAACCGGATGTGTAGTCAAGGTCTTGACGGACGTCCATAAAATTTTTTGGCATTTTTGACATTAGAATCCTGATCACTCAAAAAATGGTTTGCTATATTACACGAAAATTGTCAAAATGGGGGGTATGCGCGCTTCGAGGCTTGTTTGACCTTGAAAATGGGTCGTACTGGCCGTGAGGGACAACCGGATGCATATCCAAGGTATTGAAGGACATCCACAAAAACTTTTGGCATTTTTGACGTCAGAATCCGGATCACCCAAAAAATGGTTTGCTATATTACACTAAAATTGTCGAAATGGGGGGTATGCACGCTTCGGGGATCGTTTGACCTTCAAAATGTGTAGGAATAGCCGTGAGGGCCTACCGTATGCATAGCCAAGGTCTGGAAGGACGTCCAAAAATACTTTTGGCATTTTTAACGTCGGAATCTGGATCACCCAAAAAATAGTTTGCTATAGCACACGAAAAATGTCGAATGGGGGGAATGTGCAATTCGGGGCTCGTTTGACCTTGAAAATGGGTCGGACTGGCTGTCCCAAAAAAATTTGGCATTTTTGATGTCATAATCCGGATCACCCAAAAACTGTTTGCTAGAGCACACGAAAATCTTTGAAATTGAGGGTATGCCCGATTCGGGGCTCGTTTGACCTTAAAAATGGGTCGTACTGGCCGTGAGGGCCAACCGGATGTGTAGTCAAGGTCTTGACGGACGTCCATAAAATTTTTTGGCATTTTTGACATTAGAATCCGGATCACTCAAAAAATGGTTTGCTATATTACACGAAAATTGTCAAAATGGGGGGTATGCGCGCTTCGGGGCTTGTTTGACCTTGAAAATGGGTCGTACTGGCCGTGAGGGACAACCGGATGCATATCCAAGGTCTTGAAGGACATCCACAAAAACTTTTGGCATTTTTGACATTAGAATCCGGATCACTCAAAAAATGGTTTGCTATATTACACGAAAATTGTCAAAATGGGGGGTATGCGCGCTTCGAGGCTTGTTTGACCTTGAAAATGGGTCGTACTGGCCGTGAGGGACAACCGGATGCATATCCAAGGTCTTGAAGGACATCCACAAAAACTTTTGGCATTTTTGACGTCAGAATCCGGATCACCCAAAAAATGGTTTGCTATATTACACTAAAATTGTCGAAATGGGGGGTATGCACGCTTCGGGGATCGTTTGACCTTGAAAATGTGTAGGAATGGCCGTGAGGGCCTACCGTATGCATAGCCAAGGTCTGGAAGGACGTCCAAAAATACTTTTGGCATTTTTAACGTCGGAATCTGGATCACCCAAAAAATAGTTTGCTATAGCACACGAAAAATGTCGAAATGGGGGGAATGTGCAATTCGGGGCTCGTTTGACCTTGAAAATGGGTCGGACTGGCTGTCCCAAAAAAATTTGGCATTTTTGATGTCATAATCCGGATCACCCAAAAACTGTTTGCTATAGCACACGAAAATCTTTGAAATTGAGGGTATGCCCGATTCGGGGCTCGTTTGACCTTAAAAATGGGTCGTACTGGCCGTGAGGGCCAACCGGATGTGTAGTCAAGGTCTTGACGGACGTCCATAAAATTTTTTGGCATTTTTGACATTAGAATCCGGATCACTCAAAAAATGGTTTGCTATATTACACGAAAATTGTCAAAATGGGGGGTATGCGCGCTTCGGGGCTTGTTTGACCTTGAAAATGGGTCGTACTGGCCGTGAGGGACAACCGGATGCATATCCAAGGTCTTGAAGGACATCCACAAAAACTTTTGGCATTTTTGACGTCAGAATCCGGATCACCCAAAAAATGGTTTGCTATATTACACGAAAATTGTCGAAATGGGGGGTATGCACGCTTCGGGGCTCGTTTGACCTTGAAAATGTGTAGGAATGGCCGTGAGGGCCTACCGTATGCATAGCCAAGGTCTTGAAGGACGTCCAAAAATAATTTTGGCATTTTTAACGTCGGAATCTGGATCACCCAAAAAATAGTTTGGTATAGCACACGAAAATCGTCGAAATGGGGTGTCTGCGCGATTCGGGGCTCGTTTGACCCTGAAAATGGGTCATATTGCCCGTGATGGCCAACCGGATGCATAGCCTAGGTCTTGACGGACGTCCACAAAATTTTTTGGCATTTTTGACGTCGAAATCCGAATCACCCAAAAAATGGTTTGCAATAGCACAAAAAAATTGTTGAAATGGGGGGTATGCACGCTTCGGGGCTCATTTGACCTTGAAAATGGGTCGGAATGACCGTGAGGGCCAACCGGATGCAAAGCAAAGGTCTTGACAGATGTCCACAAATTATATTTAGCATTTTTGACATCGGAATCCGGATCACCCAAAAAATGGTTTGCTATAGCACACGAAAATCGTCGAAATGGGGGGTATGCCCGATTAGGGGCTCGTTTGACCTTGAAAATGGGTCGGAATGGCCGTGAGGGCCAATCGGATGCATAGCCAAGGTCTTGAGGGACGTCCACAAAAAAGTTTGACATTTTTGACGTCGAAATCTGGATCACTCAAAAAATAGTTAGCTATAGCACACGAAAATCATCAAAATGGGGGTATGCGCGCTTTGGGGCTCGTTTGACCATGAAAATGGGTTGGAATGGCCGTGAGGGAAAATCGGATGCATAGCCAAGGTCTTGACGGACGTCCACAAAAAGTATTAGCATTTTTGACGTCGGAATCCGGAGCACCCAAAAAATGGTTTGCTATAGCACATAAAAATCGTCGAAATGGGGGGAATGCGCGCTTCGAGGCTTGTTTCACCTTGAAAATGGGTCGGAATAGCCGTGAGGACCAATCGGATGCATAGCTAAGGTCTTGATGGACGTCCACAAATAAATTTGGCATTTTTGACATCGGAATCCGGATCACCCAAAAAATGGTTTGCTATAGCACACGAAAATCATCGAAATGGGCGGTATGCGCGATTCGGGGCTCGTTTGAGCTTCAAAATGGGTCGTACTGGCCGTGAGGGCCAACCAGATGCATAGCCAAGGTCTTGATGGACGTCCATAAAAATATTTGGCATTATTGACGTTGGAATCCGGATCACCCAAAAAATTGTTTGCTATAGCACACGAAAATCGTTGAAATGGGGGTATGCGCGCTTCGGGGCTTGTTTGACCTTGAAAATGGGTCGGAACGGACGTGAGGGCCAACCGTATGCATAACAAAGGTCTTGACAGACGTCCACAAATTATTTTGGCATTTTTGACGTCAGAATCTGGATCACCCAAAAAATGGTTTGCTATAGCACACGAAAATCATCGAAATGGAGGGTATGCCCAATTCGGGCTCGTTTGACATTGAAAATGGGTCAGAATGGCCGTGAGGGCCAACCAGATGCATAGACAAGGTCTTGACGGATGCCACAAAAAATTTTGGCATTTTTGACGTCAGAATCCGGATCACCCAAAAAATGGTTTGCTATATTACACGAAAATTGTCGAAATGGTGGGTATGCGTGCTTCAGGGCTCGTTTGAACTTGAAAATTGGTAGGAATGGCCATGAGGGCCAACTGAATGCATAGCCAAGGTCTTGACAGACGTCCAGAAATAACTTTGGCATTTTTGACGTCGGAATCTGGATCACCCAAAAAATGGTTTGCTTATAGCACACGAAAATCATCGAAATGGGGGGTATGCGCGATTCGGGGCTCGTTTGACCTTGAAAATGGGTTGGACTGGCCGTGAGGGACAACCAAATGCATAGCCAAGGTCTTGACGGACGTCCACAAAAAATTTTGGCATTTTTGACGTCGGAATCCGGATCACCCAAAAAATTGTTTGCTATAGCACACGAAAATCATCGAAACAGGGGGTATGCGCGATTCGGGACTCGTTTGACCTTGAAAATGGGTCGGAATGGCCGTGAGGGCATACCGGATGCATACCCATGGTCTTGATAGATGTCTACAAATTATTTTGGCATTTTTGACGTCGAAATCCGGATTACCCAAAAATGGTTTGCTATAGCACACAAAAATCATCAAAATGGGTGGTATGCGAACTTCGAGGCTCGTTTGACCTTGAAAATGTGTCGGAATGGCCGTGAGGGCCAACCGAATGCATAGCTAAGGTGTTGACGGACGTACACAATCTATTGTGGCATTTTTGACGTCGGAATCTGGATCACCCAAAAAATGGTTTTCTATAGCACACGAAAATCGTCGAAATGGGGGATATGTGCGATTCGGGGCTTGTTTGACCTTGAAAATGGGTCGGACTGTCCGTGAGGGCAAACCGGATGCATAGACAAGGTCTTGACGGACGTCCACAAAATTGTTTTGGCATTTTTGAAGTCGAAATCCGGATCACCCAAAAAATGGTTTGCTATAGCACACGAAAATCGTCGAAATGGGGGTGTGCATGATTCGGGGCTCTTTTGACCTTGAAAATGGGTCATACTGGCCGTGAGGGCCAACCGGATGCATATCCCAGTTCTTGACGGACGTCCACAAAAATATTTGGCATTTTTTACGTCGGAATCCGGATCACCCAAAAAATGGTTTGTAATAGCACAAAAAATCATCGAAATGGGGGGTATACGCGCTTCGGGGCTCGTTTGACCTTGAAAATGGGTCGGAATGGCCATGAGGGCCAACCGGATGCAAAGCAAAGGTCTTGACACACGTCTACGAATTATTTTGGCATTTTTAACGTCAGAATCCGGATCACCCAAAAATTGGTTTGCTATAGCACAGGAAAATCGTTAAAATGGGAGGTATGCCCGATTAGGGGCTCGTTTGACCTTGAAAATGGGTCGGACTGGCCGTGAGGGCCAACCGGATGCATATCCAAGGTCTTGACGGACGTCCACAACAAATTTTGGCATTTTTGAATTCGGAATCGGGATCACCCAAAAAATGGTTTGTTATAGCATACAAAAATTGTTGAAATATGGGGTATGCGCGCTTCGAGGCTTGTTTGACCTTGAAAATGGGTCCGAATGGCCGTGAGGGCCAACCGAATGCATATCCAAGGTCTTGACGGATGTCCACAAATACTTTTGGTATTTTTGACGTCAGAGTCCGGATCACCCAAAAATGGTGTGCAATAGCACACGAAAATCATCGAAATAGGGGATATACGCGATTCGGGGCTTGTTTGACCTTTGAAAATGGGTCAGACTGGCCGTGAGGGACAACCGGATGCATAGCCAAGGTCTTGACGGACATCCACAAAAATATTTGGCATTCTTGACGTCGGAATCCGGAATACCCAAAAAATGATTTGCTATAAGCACACAAAAATCATCGAAATGGGGGGTATGCGCGCTTCGGGGCTCGTTTGACCTTGAAAATTGGTCAAAATGGCCGTGAGGACCAACCGGATGCATAGACAAGGTCTTGACAGACCTCTACAAATTATTTTGGCATTTTTGACATCGAAATCCGAATTACCCAAATAATGGTTTGCTATAGCACACAAAAATCATCGAATTTGGGGGTATGCGCGCTTCGGGGCTCGTTTGACCTTTAAAATGGGTCGGAATGGCCGTGAGGGCCAACCAGATGCATAGACAAGGTCTTGACAGACGTACACAAATTATTTTGGCATATTTGACATCAGAATTCGTATCACCCAAATAATGGTATGTTATAGCACACAAAAATTGTTGAAATTGAGGGTATGCCCGATTCGGGGCTCATTTGACCTTAAAAATGGGTCAGACTGGCCGTGAGGGCCAGCCGGATGCATAGCCAAGGTCTTGACGGACGTCCACCCAAAAAATGGTTTGCTATGGCATACGAAAATCGTTGAAATGGGGGGTATGCGCGCTTCGGGGTTCGTTTGACCTTGAAAATGGGTCGTACTGGCAGTAAGGGACAACCGGATGCATATTCATGGTCTTGAAGGACGTCCACAAAAAATTTTGGCATTTTTGACGTCAGAATCTGGATCACCCAAAAAATGGTTTGCTATATTACACAAAAATTGTCGAAATGGGGGGTATGCACGCTTCGGGGCTCGTTTGACCTTCAAAATGGGTAGGAATGGCCATGAGGTCCAACCGGATGCATAGCACAGGTCTTGACGGACGTCCATAAATAATTTTGGCATTTTTGACGTCGGAATCTGGATCACCCAAAAAATGGTTTGCTATAGCACACGAAAATCGTCGAAATGGGGGGTATGCGCAATTCGGGGCTCATTTGACCTTGAAAATGGGTTGGACTGTCCGTGAGGGCCAACCGGACGCATAAACAAGGTCTTGACGGACGTCCACAAAAACATTTGGCATTTTTGACGTCGAAATCCGGATCACCCAAAAAATAGTTTGCTATAGCACACGAAAATCATCGAAATGGGCGATATGCGTGATTTGGGGCTCGTTTGACCTTGAAAATGGGTCATACTGGCCGTGAGGGCCAACCGGATGCACACCAGGTCTTGACGGACGTCCACAAAAACTTTTGGCATTTTTGACGTCAGAATCCGGATCACCCAAAAAATGGTTTGTAATAGCACAAAAAAATCATCGAAATGGGGGGTATGCGCTCTTCGGGGCTCGTTTGACCTTGAAAATGGGTTGGAATGGCCGTGAGTGCCAACCGATGCAAATCAAAGGTCTTGATAGACGTCCATGAATTATTTTGGCATTTTTGACGTCGGAATCCGGATCACCCAAAAATTGGTTTGCTATAGCACAGGAAAATCATCAAAATGGGGGGTATACCCGATTAGGGGTTCGTTTGACCTTGAAAATGGGTCGTCCTGGCCGTGAGAGCCAACCGGATGCATAGATAAGGTCTTGACGGACGTCCACAACAAATTTGGGCATTTTTGACTTTGGAATCCGGATCACCCAAAAAATGGTTTGTTATAGCATACAAAAATTGTCGAAATATGGGGTATGCGCGCTTCGGGGCTTGTTTGACCTTGAAAATGGATCCGAATGGCCGTGAAGGCCAACCGATTGCATAGCCAAGGTCTTGACGGATGTCCACAAATAATTTTGGCATTTTTGACGTTGAATTCTGGATCACCCAAAAAATGGTTTGCTATAGCGCACGAAAATCATCGAAATTGGGGATATGCGCGATTCGGGGCTCGTTTGAACTTTGAAAATGGGTTGGACTGGCCGTGAGGGCCAACCGGATGCATATCCAAGGTCTTGACGGATGTACACAAAAAATTTTGGCATTTTTGACGTTGGAATCCAGATTACCCAAAAAATGGTTTGCTATAGCACACAAAAATTATCGAAATGGGGGGTATGCGCTTTGGGGCTCGTTTGACCTTGAAAATGGGTCGGAATGGCCGTGAGGGCCAACCGGATGCATATCCAAGGTCTTGACAGACGTCCACAAATTATTTTGGCATTTTTGACGTCGGAATCTGGATCACCCAAAAAATGGTTTGCTATAGCACACGAAAATTATCGAAATGAAGGGTATGCCCAATTCGGGCTCGTTTGACATTGAAAATGGGTCGGAATGGCCGTGAGGGCCAATCGGATGCATAGCCAAGGTCTTGACGGACGCCACAAAAATTTTTGGCATTTTTGACGTCAGAATTCGGATCACCCAAAAAATGGTTTGCTATATTACACGAAAATTGTCAAAATGGGGGTATGCGCGTTTCGGGGCTCGTTTGACCTTGAAAATGGGTAGGAATGGCCATGAGGTCCAACCGGATGCATAGCCAAGGTATTGAAGGACGTCAACAAATAATTTTGGCATTTTTGACGTCGGAATTCGGATCACCCAAAAAAGGGTTTGCTATAGCACACGAAAATCGTCGAAATGGGGGGTATGCGCGATTAGGGGCTCGTTTGACCTTGAAAATGGGTCGGACTGGCCGTGAGGGCCAACCAAATGCATATCCAAGGTCTTGACGGACGTCCACAAAAATTTTTGGCATTTTTGACGTCGAAATCCGGATTACCCAAAAATGGTTTGCTATAGCACACAAAAATCGTCAAAATGGGTGGTATGCGCACTTCGGGGCTCGTTTGACCTTGAAAATGTGTCGGAATGGCCGTCAGGTCCAATCGAATGCATAGCTAAGGTCTTGAAGGACGTTCACAATCTATTTTGGCATTTTTGACATCAGAATCTGGATCACCCAAAAAATGGTTTGCTATAGCACACGAAAATCGTCGAAATGGGGGGTATGCACGATTCAGGGCTCGTTTGACCTTGAAAATGGGTCATACTGGCCGTGAGGGCCAACCGGATGCATAACCCAGGTCTTGACGGACGTCCACAAAATATTTTGGCATTTTTTACGTCGGAATCCGGATCACCCAAAAAATGGTTTGTAATAGCACAAAAAAATCATTGAATTGAGGGTATACGCGCTTCGGGGCTCGTTTGACCTTGAAAATAGGTCGGAATGGCCGTGAGGGCCAACCGGATGCAAAGCAAAGGTCTTGACACACGTCCACAAATTATTTTGGTACTTTTGACGTTGGAATCCGGATCACCCAAAAATTGGTTTGCTATAGCACAGGAAAATTGTCAAAATAGGGGGTATGCCCGATTAGGGGCTCGTTTGACCTTGAAAATGGGTCAGACTGGCCGTGAGGGACAACCGGATGCATAACAAAGGTCTTGAAGGACGTCGACAACATATTTTGGTATTTTTGACGTCGGAGTCCGGATCACCCAAAAAATGGTTTGCTATAGCACACGAAAATCATCGAAATAGGGGATACGCGCGATTCGGGGCTCGTTTGACCTTTGAAAATGTGTCAAACAGGCCGTGAGGGCCAACCGGATGCATAGCCAGGTCTTGACGGACATCCACAAAAACTTTTGGCATTTTTGACGTCTGAATCCGGATTACCCAAAAAATGATTTGCTATAAGCACGCAAAAAATCATCGAAATGGGGGTATGCGCGCTTCGGGGCTCGTTTGACCTTGAAAATGGGTCAGAATGGCCGTGAGGGCCAACCGTATGCATAGCCAAGGTCTTGACAGACGTCTACAAACTATTTTGGCATTTTTTACGTCGAAATCCGGATTACCCAAAAAATGGTTTGCTATAGCACACAAAAATCATCGAAATTGGGGGTATGCGCGCTTTGGGGCTTGTTTGACCTTGAAAATGGGTCGGAATGGCCGTGAGGGCCAACCAGATGCATAGCCAAGGTCTTGACAGACGTCCACAAAGTTTTTTGGCATATTTGACATCGGAATCCGGATCACCCAAATAGTGGTTTGTTATAGCACACAAATATTGTTGAAATTGAGGGTATGCCCGATTCGGGGCTCGTTTGACCTTAAAAATGGGTTAGACTGGCCGTGAGGGCCAACCGGATGCATAGCCAAGGTCTTGACAGACGTCCACAAAAAAATTGGTATTTTTGACGTCGGAATCCGGATCACCCAAAAAATGGTTTGCTATAGCACATGAAAATCATAGAAATGGGGGGTATACGCGCTTCGGGGCTCGTTTGACCTTGAAAATGGGTCGTACTGGCAGTGAGGGACAACCGGATGCATAGCCAAGGTCTTGAAGGACGTCCACAAAAATTTTTGGCATTTTTGACGTCAGAATCCGGATCACCCAAAAAATGGTTTGCTATATTACACGAAAATTGTCGAAATGGGGGGTATGAGCGCTTTGGGGCTAGTTTGACATTGAAAATGGGTAGGAATGGCCGTTAGGTCCAACCGGATGCATAGCCAAGGTCTTGACGGATGTCCAGAAACAATTTTGGCATTTTTCACGTCGGAATCTGGATCACCCAAAAAATGTTTTGCTATAGCACACAAAAATCGTCGAAATGGGGGTATGCGCGATTCGGGGCTCGTTTGACCTTGAAAATGTGTCGGACTGTCTGTGAGGGCCAACCGGATGCATAGACAAGGTCTTGACGGACGTCCACAAAAAAATTTGGTATTTTTGACATCGAAATCTGGATCACCCAAAAAATTGTTTGCTATAGCACACGAAAATCATCGAAATTGGCGGTATGCGCGATTCGGGGCTCGTTTGACCTTGAAAATGGGTCATACTGGCCGTGAGGCACAACCGGATGCATAGCCCAGGTCTTGACGGACGTCCACAAAAATGTTTGGCATTTTTGACGTCGGAATCCGGATCACCCAAAAAATGGTTTGTAATAGCACAAAAGAATCGTCGAAATAGGGGGGTATGCGCGCTTTGGGGCTCGTTTGACCTTGAAAATGGGTCGGAATGGCCGTGAGGGCCAACCGATGCAAAGCAAAGGTCTTGATAGACGTCCACAAATTATTTTGGCATTTTTGACGTCGGAATCCAGATCACCCAAAAATTGATTTGCTATAGCACAGGAAAATCATCAAAATAGGGGGTATACCCGATTAGGGGCTCCTTTGACCTTGAAAATGGGTCGTACTAGCCGTGAGGGCCAACCGGATGCATAGCCAAGGTCTTAGCGGACATCCACAACAAATTTTGGTATTTTTGACTTTGGAATCCGGATCACCCAAAAAATGGCTTGTTATAGCATACAAAAATTGTAGAAATATGGGGTATGCGCGCTTCGAGGCTTGTTTGACCTTGAAATGGGTCGGAATGGCCATGAAGGCCAACCGAATGCATAGCCAAGGTCTTGACGGATGTCTACAAATAATTTTGGCATTTTTGACGTTGAAGTCTGGATCACCCAAAAAATGGTTTGCTATAGCACACAAAAATTATCGAAATTGGGGATATGCGCAATTCGGGGCTCGTTTGACCTTTGAAAATGGGTCGGACTTGCCGTGAGGGCCAACCGGATGCATAGCTAAGGTCTTGATGGATGTCCACAAAAAAGTTTGGCGTTTTTGACGTCGGAATCCGGATTACCCAAAAAATGGTTTGCTATAGCACACAAAAATTATCAAAATGGGGGGTATGCGCTTTGGGGCTCGTTTGACCATGAAAATGGGTCAAAATGCCGTGAGGGCCAACCGGATGCATATCCAAGGTCTCTAAAGACGTCCACAAACTATTTTAGCATATTTGACACCGGAATCCGGATCACCCAAATAATAGTTTGTTATTGCACACGAAAATTGTTGAAATTGAGGGTATGCCCGATTCGGGGCTCGTTTGACCTTAAAAATGGGTCAGACTAGCCGTGAGGGACAACCGGATCCATATCCAAGGTCTTGACGGACGTCCACAAAAAATTATGCATTTTTGACGTCGAAATCCGGATCACCCAAAAAATAGTTTGCTATAGCACACGAAAATTGTCGAAATGGGGGTATGCGCGCTTCGGGGCTCGTTTGACCTTGAAAATGGGTCTGAATGGCCGTGAGGGCCAACCGTATGCATAGCCAAGGTCTTTACGGACATTCACAAATAATTTTTGCATTTTTGACGTCGGAATCTGGATTTCCCAAAAAATGGTTTGCTATAGCACATGAAAATTGTCGAAATAGGGGGGGTATACGCACTTCGGGGCTTGTTTGACCTTTAAAATGGGTTGGAATGGCCGTGAGGTCCAACCGTATGCATAGCCAAGGTCTTGACGGACGTCCACAAATAATTTTGGCATTTTTGACGTCGGAATCCGGATCACCCAAAAAATGATTTGCTATATCACACGAAAATCATTGAAATGGGGGATATGCGCGATTTGGATCTCGTTTGACCTTGAAAATGGGTTGGACTGGCCGTGAGGGCCAACCGTATGCATAGCAAAGGTCTTGACGGACGTCCACAAAATTGTTTGGTATTTTTGACGTCAAAATCTGGATCACTCAAAAAATGGTTTGCTATAGCACACGAAAATCATCGAAATGAGGGGTATGCGCGCTTCGAGGCTCGTTTGACCTTGAAAATGGGTCAAAATGGCCGTGAGGGCCAATCGGATGCATAGCCAAGGTCTTGACGGACGTCCACAAATAATTTTGGCATTTTTGACGTCGAAATCCGGATCACCCAAAAAATGGTTTGCTATAGCACACGAAAATCGTCAAAATAGGGGGGTATGCGCGATTCGGGGCTCGTTTGACCTTGAAAATGGGTCGAATTGGCCATGAGGGCTAACCGGATGCATAGCAAAGGTCTTGACAGACGTCCACAAAAAATTTTGGGATTATTGACGTCGAAATCCGGATCACCCAAAAAATGGTTTGCTATTGCACACGAAAATCGTCAAAATGGGCGGTATGCGCGATTCTGGGCTCGTTTGACCTTGAAAATGGGTCATACTGGCCGTGAGGGCAAACCGGATGCATAGCCCAGGTCTTGACGGACGTACACAAAAATTTTGGCATTTTTGACGTCGGAATCCGGATCACCCAGAAAATGGTTTGTAATAGCACAAAACAATCGTCGAAATGGGGGGTATGCGCGCTTCGGGGCTCGTTTGACCTTCAAAATGGGTCAGAATGGCCGTGAGAGCCAACCAGATTCAAATCAAAGGTCTTGATAGACGTCCACGAATTATTTTGGCATTTTTGATGTCGGAATCCGGATCAGCCAAAAATTGGTTTGCTATAGCAGAGGAAAAAATCGTCAAAATGGGGAGTATGCCCGATTAGGGGCTCGTTTGACCTTGAAAATGGGTCGGACAGACCGTTAGGGCCAACCGGATGCATAGCCAATATTTACGGATGTCCACAACAAATTTTGGCATTTTTGACTTCGGAATCCGGATCACCCAAAAAATGGTTTGTTATAGCATACAAAAATTGTCGAAATATGGGGTATGCGCACTTCGGGGCTTGTTTGACCTTGAAAATGGGTCCGAATGGCCGTGAGGGCCAACCGAATGCATAGCCAAGGTCTTGACAGATGTCCACAAATAATTTTGGCATTTTTGACGTCGGAGTCCGGATCACCCAAAAAATGGTTTGGTATAACATATGCGCGCTTCGGGTCTCGTTTGACCTTTGAAAATGGGTTGGACTGGCCGTGAGGGCCAAGCGGATGCATAGCCAAGGTCTTGACGGATGTCCACAAAACATTTTGGCATTTTTGACGTCGTAATCCAGATTACCCAAAAAATGGTTTGCTATAGCACACAAAAATTATCGAAATGGGGGTATGCGCTTTGGGACTCGTTTGACCTTGAAAATGGGTCGGAATGGCCGTGAGGGACAACCGGATGCATAGCCAAGGTCTTGACAGACGTCTACAAATTATTTTGGCATTTTTGACATCGAAATCCGGATTACCCAAAAAATGGTTTGCTATAGCACACAAAAATCATCGAAATGGGGGGTATACGCGCTTCGGGGCTCGTTTGACCGTGAAAATGGGTCGGAATGGCCGTTAGGGCCAACCGGATGCATAGCCAAGATCTTGACAGACGTCCACAAACTATTTTCGCATATTTGACATCGAAATCCGGATCACCCAAATAATAGTTTATTATAGCACAGGAAAATTGTTGAAATTGAGGGTATGCCCGATTCGAGGCTCGTTTGACCTTAAAAATGGGCCAGACTGGACGTGAGGGCCAACCGGATGCATATCCAAGGTCTTGACGGACGTCCACAAAAAATTTGGCATTTTTGACGTCAGAATCCGGATCACCCAAAAAATAGTTTGCTATAGCACACGAAAATTGTCGAAATGGGGGTATGCGCGCTTCGGGGCTCGTTTGACCTTGAAAATGGGTCTAAATGGCCGTGAGGGCCAACCGGATGCATAGCCAAGGTCTTGACGGACATCCACAAATAATTTTGGCATTTTTGACGTCGAAATCTGGATCACCCAAAAAATGGTTTGCTATAGCACATGAAAATTGTCGAAATGGGGGGGGGTGGGGGTATGCGCGCTTTGGGGCTCGTTGGACCTTGAAAATGGGTCGGACTGGACGTGAGGGCCAACCGTATGCATAGCCAAGGTCTTGACGGACGTCCACAAAATTTTTTGGCATTTTTGAAGTCGAAATCCGGATCACTCAAAAAATGGTTCGCTATAGCACACGAAAATCATCGAAATGAGGGGTATGCGCGCTTCGAGGCTTGTTTGACCTTAAAAATGGGTCGGAATGGCCGTGAGTGCCAATTGGATGCATAGCCAAGGTCTTGACAGACGTCCACAAAATTTTTTAGCATTTTTGACGTTGGAATCCGGAGCACCCAAAAAATGGTTTGCTATATAGCACACGAAAATCGTCGAAATGGGGGGTATGCGCGCTTTGAGGCTCGTTTGACCTTGCAAATGGGTCGGAATGGCCGTGAGGACCAACCGGATGCATAGCCAAGGTCTTAACAGACGTCCACAAAAACTTTTGGCATTTTTGACGTCGGAATCCGGATCACCCAAAAAATGGTTTGCTATAGCACACGAAAAATCATCAAAATGGGGGGTATGCACGCTTCGGGGCTCGTTTGACTTTGAAAATGGGCCGGAATGGCCGTGAGGGACAACCGGATGCATAGCCAAGGTCTTGACGGACGTCTAGAAATAATTTTTGCATTTTTGACGTCAGAATCTGGATCACCCAAAAAATGGTTTGCTATAGCACACGAAAATCGTCGAAATGGGGGGTTTGCGTACTTTGGGGCTTGTTTGACCTTGAAAATGGGTCCGAATGGCCGTGAGCGCCAACCGGATGCACAGCCAAGGTCTTGACGGACATCCAGAAAAAAGTTTGGCATTTTTGACGTCGAAATCCGGATCACCCAAAAAATGGTTTGCTATAGCACACGAAAATCGTCGAAATAGGGGTATACGGGGCTTGTTTCACCTTGAAAACGGGTTGAAATAGCCGTGAGGGCCAACCGGATGCATCTCCAAGGTCTTGACGGACGTTCACAAATAAGTTTGGCATTTTTGACGTCGGAATCCGGATCACCCAAAAAATGATTTGCTATAGCATACGAAAATCGTCAAAATGGGGGGTATGCGCGATTCGGGGCTCGTTTGACCTTGAAAATGGGTCGGACTGGATGTGAGGGACAACCGGATGCATAGCCAAGGTCTTGAAGGACGTCCACAAAAATATTTGGCATTTTTGACGTCGGAATTCGGATCACCCAAAAAATGGTTTGCTATAGCACACGAAAATCGTCAAAATGGGGGGTATGCACGCTACGGGGCTTGTTTGACCATGAAAATGGGTTGAAATGGCTGTGAGGGACAACCGGATGCGTCACCAAGGTCTTGACGGACGTTCACAAATAATTTTGGCATTTTTGACGTCGGAATCCGGATCACCCAAAAAATGATTTGCTATAGCATATGAAAATCGTCAAAATGGGGGGTATGCACGATTCGGGGCTCGTTTGACCTTGAAAATGGGTCGGACTGGCTGTGAGGGACAACCGGATGCATAGCCAAGGTCTTGACGGACGTCCACAAAAAAGTTTGGCATTTTTGACGTCGGAATTTGGATCACCAAAAAAATGGTTTGCTATAGCACACAAAAATCATCGAAATGAGGGGTGTGCGCGCTTCGAGGCTCGTTTGACCTTGAAAATGGTTTGGAATGGTGTGAGGGCCAACCAGATGCATAGATAAGGTCTTGACGAACGTCCACAAATATTTTTGCAATTTTTGACGTCGGAATCCGGATCACCCAAAAAATAGTATACTATAGCACACGAAAATCATCGAAATAGAGGGTATGCGTGATTCGGGGCATGTTTGACCTTGAAAATGGGTCGAACTGGTCGTGAGGGACAACCAGATGCATAGACAAGGTCTTGACAGACGTGCACAAACTATTTTGGCATATTTGACATCGGAATCCGGATCACCCAAATAATGGTTTGTTATAGCACACGAAAATTGTTGAAATTGAGGGTATGCCCGATTCGGGGCTCGTTTGACCTTGAAAATGGGTCACACTGGCCGTGAGGGCCAATCGGATGCATATCCAATGTCTTGACGGACGTCCACAAAAAATTTGGTATTTTTGACGTCGGAATCTGGATCACCCAAAAAATGGTTTGCTATATCACACGAAAATTGTCAAAATGGGGGTATGCGCGCTTCGGGGCTCGTTTGACCTTGAAAATGGGTCTGAATGGCCGTGAGGGCCAACCGGATACATAGCCAAGGTCTTGACGGACGTCCACAAATAATTTTGGCATTTTTGACGTCGGAATCTGGATCACCCAAAAAATGGTTTGCTATAGCACACGAAAATTGTCGAAATGGGGGGTATGTGCCCTTCGGGGCTTGTTTGACCTTTAAAATGTGTTGGAATATCCGTGAGGGACAACCGGATGCATAGCCAAGGTCTTGACGGACGTCCACAAATAATTTTGGCATTTATGACGTCGGAATCCGGATCACCCAAAAAATGATTTGCTATATCACACGAAAATCGTCGAAATGGGGGATATGCACGATTTGGGGCTCGTTTGACCTTGAAAATGGGTCGGAATGGCCGTGAGGGCCAACCGTATGCATAACCAAGCTTTTGACGGACGTCCACAAAAAGGTTTGGCATTTTTGACATCGAAATCCGGATCACTCAAAAAATGGTTTGCTATAGCACACGAAAATCATCGAAATGTGGGGTATGCGCGCTTCAAAGCTTGTTTGACCTTGAAAATGGGTCGGAATGGCCGTGAGGGCCAGTCGGATGCATAGTCAAGGTCTTGACGGACGTCCACAAATTTTTTTGGCATTTTTGACGTCGAAATCCGGATCACCCAAAAAATGGTTTGCTATAGCACACGAAAATCGCCAAAATAGGGGGTATGCGCGATTCGGGGCTCGTTTGACCTTGAAAATGGGTCGGACTGGCCGTGAGGGCCAATCGGATGCATAGCCAAGGTCTTGACAGACGTCCACAAAAATATTTGGCATTTTTGACGTCGGAATCTGGATCACCCAAAAAATGGTTTGCTATAGCACACGAAAAATCGTCAAAATGGGGGGTATGCGCGCTTCGGGCTTGTTTTACCTTGGAAATGGGTCGAAATGGCCGTGAGGGCCAACCGGATGCAAAGCAAAGGTGTTGACAGACGTCCACAAATTATTTTAGCATTTTTGACATCGGAATCCGGATCGCCCAAAAAATGGTTTGCTATAACACACGAAAATCATCGAAATGGGGGGTATGCGCAATTTGGGGCTCGTTTGACCTTGAAAATGGGTCGGACTGGCCGTGAGGGCCAATCGGATGCATATCCAAGGTCTTGACGGACGTCCAGAAAAAATTTTGGCATTTTTGACGTCGGAATCCGGATCACCTAAAAAATGGTTTGCTATAGCACACGAAAATCGTAGAAATGGGGGGATGCGCGCTTCGGGGCTCCTTTGACTTTGAAAATGGGTCGAAATGGCCGTAAGGGCCAACCGGATGCATCGCCAAGGTCTATGGACGTTCACAAATAATTTTGGCATTTCTGACATCGGAATCCGGATCACCCAAAAAATGGTTTGCTATAGCATACGAAAATCGTCAAAATGGGGGGTATGCACGATTCGGGGCTCGTTTGACCTTGAAAATGGGTCGTACTGGCTGTGAGGGCCAACCGGATGCATAGCCAATGTCTTGACGGACGTCCACAAAAAATTTTGGCATTTTTGAAGTCGGAATCCGGATCACCCAAAAAATGGTTTGCTATAGCACACGAAAATCGTCGAAATGGGGGGTATGCGCGCTTCAGGGCTCGTTTGACCTTGGAAATGGGTCGGAATGGTCGTGAGGGACAAACGGATGCATATCTAAGGTCTTGACGAATGTCCACAAATATTTGGCATTTTTGACGTCGGAATCCGTATCAACCAAAAAATGGTTTACTATAGCACACGAAAATCGTCGAAATGGAGGGTATGCATGATTCGGGGCATGTTTGACCATGAAAATGGGTCGGACTATCCGTGAGGGCCAACCGTATGCATAGCCAAGGTTTTGACGGACGTCCACTAAAAATTTGGCATTTTTGACGTCGGAATCCGGATCACCCAAAAAATAGTTTGCTATAGTACACGAAAATTGTAGAAATGGGGGTATGCGCGCTTCGGGGGCTCGTTTGACCTTGAAAATGTGTCTAAATGGACGTGAGGGCCAACCAGATGCATAGCCAAGGTCTTGACGGACGTCCACAAATGATTTTGGCATTATCACCCAAAAAATGGTTTGCTATAGCACACGAAAATCGTCGAAATGGGGGGTATGCGCGCTTCGGGGCTCGTTTGACCTTGGAAATGGGTCGGAATGGCCGTGAGGGCCAACCGGATGCAAAGCAAAGGTCTTTACAGATGTCCACAAATTATTTTGGCATTTTTGACATCGGAATCCGGATCGCCCAAAAAATGGTTTGCTATATAGCACACGAAAATCGTCGAAATAGGGGGTATGCGCGATTCGGGGCTCGTTTGACCTTGAAAATGGGTCGGACTAGCTGTGAGGGCTAACCGTATGCATAGCCAAGGTCTTGACGGACGTCCACAAAATTTTTTTGTATTTTTGACGTCGAAATCCGGATCACCCAAAAAATGGTTTGCTATAGCACACGAATATCGTCGAAATGGGGGGTATGCACGCTTCGGGGCTCGTTTGACCTTGGAAATGGGTCGGAATGGTCATGAGGGCCAACCGGATGCATAACTATGGTCTTGACGAACGTCCACAAGTATTTTTGGCATTTTTGACGTCGGAATCTGGATCACCCAAAAAATGGTTTGCTATAGAACACGAAAAATCATCGAAATGGGGGGTATGCGCCCTTCGGGGCTCGTTCGACCTTGGAAATGGGTTGGAATGGCCGTGAGGGCCAACCGGATGCAAAGCAAAGGTCTTGACAGATGTCCACAAATTATTTTTGCATTTTTGACATCGGAATCCGGATCGTCCAAAAAATGGTTTGCTATAGCACACGAAAATCGTTGAAATGGGGGGTATGCTCGATTCGGGGCTCGTTTGACCTTGAAAATGAATCGGACTGGCCGTGAGGGCCAATCGGAAGCATATCCAAGGTCTTGACGGACGTCCAAAAAAACTTTTGGCATTTTTGACGTCGGAATCCGGATCACCCAAAAAATAGTTTGCTATGGCACACGAAAATCGTCGAAATGGGGGGTATGCGCGCTTCGGGGCACGTTTACCTTGGAAATGGGTCAGAATGGCCGTGAGGGCCAACCGGATGCATAGCCAAGGTCTTGACGGACGTCCAGAAAAATGTTTGGCATGTTTGACGTCGAAATCCGGATCACTCAAAAAATGGTTTGCTATAGCACACGAAAATCATCGAAATGGGGGGTATGCGCGCTTCAAGGCTTGTTTGACCTTGAAAATGGGTCGGAATGGCCGTGAGGGCCAACCGGATACAAAGCAAAGGTGTTGAGAGACGTCCACAAATTATTTTAGCATTTTTGACATTGGAATCCGGATCACCCAAAAAATGGTTTGCTATAACACACGAAAATCGTCGAAATGGGGGGTATGCGCAATTCGGGGCTCGTTTGACCTTGAAAATGGGTCGGACTGGCCGTGAGGGCCAACCGGATGCATATACAAGTTCTTGACAGACGTCCACAAAAAATATTGGCATTTTCGACGTTGGAATCCGGATCACCCAAAAAATAGTTTGCTATAGCACACGAAAAATCGTCGAAATGTGGGGTATGCGCGCTTCGGGGCTTGTTTGACCTTGGAAATGGGTCGGAATGGCCGTGAGGGACAACCGGATGCAAAGCAAAAGTCTTGACAGACGTCCACAAATTATTTTGGCATTTTTGACATCGAAATCCGGAACGCCAAAAAATGGTTTGCTATAGCACACAAAAATCGTCGAAATGGGTTGTATGCGCGATTCGGGGCTCGTTTGACCTTGAAAACGGGTCGGACTGGCCGCGGGGGCCAATCGGATGCATATCCAAGGTCTTGATGGACGTCGAGAAAAAGGTTTGGCATTTTTGTCGTCGGAATCCGGATCACCCAAAAAATGGTTTGCAATAGCACACGAAAATCGTCAAAATGGGGCTATGCGCGCTTCGGGGCTCGTTTGACCTTCAAAATGGGTCGAAATGGCCGTGAGGGCCAACCGGATGCATCACCAAGGTATTGATGGATGTTCAGAAATAATTTTGGCATTTTTGACATCGGAATCCGGATCATCCAAAAAATGGTTTGCTATAGCATACGAAAATCGTCAAAATGGGGGTATGCGCGATTCGGGGCTCGTTTGACCTTGAAAATGGGTCGGACTGGCTGTGAGGGCCAACCGGATGCATAGCCAAGGTCTTGACGGACGTCCACAAAATTGTTTTGCATTTTTGACGTCGGAATCCGGATCACCCAAAAAAAGGTTTGCTATAGCACACAAAAATCGTCGAAATGGGGGGTACGCGCGCTTCGGGGCTCGTTTGACCTTGGAAATGGGTCGGAGCGGTCGTGAGGGCCAACCGGATTCATAGCTAAGGTCTTGAAGAACATCCACAAGTATTTTTGGCATTTTTGACATCGGAATCCGGATCACCCAAAAAATGGTTTACTATAGCACACGAAAATCGTCGAAATGGAGGGTATGCGCGATTCGGGGCATGTTTGACCTTGAAAATGGGTCGGACTGGCCGTGAGGGACAACCGGATGCATAGCAAAGGTTTTGACGGACGTCCACAACAAATGTTGGCATTTTTGACTTCGGAATCCGGATCACCCAAAAAATGGTTTGCTATAGCACACGAAAATTGTCAAAATGGGGGGTTTGTGCGCTTCGGGCTTGTTTGACCTTGAAAATAGGTCCGAATGGCCGTGAGGGCCAACCGGATGCATAGACAAGGTCTTCACAGACGTCCACAAATAATTTTGGCATTTTTGACGTCAGAATTCGAATCACCCAAAAAAGGGTTTGATATAGCAGACGAAATTCGTTGAAATGGGGGGTATGCGCGATTTGGGGCTCGTTTGACCTTGAAAATAGGTCGGACTGGCCGTGAGGGCCAACCGGATGCCTATAGAAGGTCTTGACGGACGTCCACAAAAATTTTTGGCATTTTTAACTTCGGAATCCGGATCACCCAAAAATTGGTTTGCTATAGCACATGAAAATCGTCGAAATGGGGGGTATGCGCGATTCGGGGCTTATTTGACCTTGAAAATGGGTCGGAATGGACGTGAGGGCCAACCGAATGCATAGCCAAGGTTTTTACGAACGTCCACAAAATTTTTTGGCATTTTTTACGTCGCAATCCGGATTACCCAAAAAATGGTTTGGTATAGAATACGAAAATCGTCGAAATGGGGGGTATGCGCGATTCGGGGCTCGTTTGACCTTGAAAATGGGTCGTACTGGCCGTGAGTACCAACCGGATGCATAGCCAAGGTCTTGAAGGACGTCCACAAAAATATTTGACATTTTTGACGTCGGAATTCGGATCACCCAAAAAATGGTTTGCTATAGCACACGAAAATTGTCGAAATAGGGGGTTTGCGTACTTTGGGGCTTGTTTGACCTATAAAATGGGTCCGAATGGCCGTGAGGGCCAACCGGATACATAGCCAAGGTATTGAAGGACGTCAACAAATAATTTTGGCATTTTTGACGTCGGAATTCGGATCACCCAAAAAAGGGTTTACTATAGCACACGAAAATCATCGAAATGGGGGGTATGCGCGATTTGGGGCTCGTTTGACCTTGAAAATAGGTCGGACTGGCCGTGAGGGCCAACCGGATGCATAGCCAAGGTCTTGACGGACTTCCACAAAAAGTTTTGGCCTTTTTGACTTCGGATTCTGGATCACCCAAAAAATGGTTCGCTATAGCACAAGAAAATCGTCGAAATGGGGGGTATGCGCAATTCAGGGCTTATTTGACCTTGAAAATGGGTCGGAATAGCTGTGTGGGCCAACCGGATGCATAGACAAGGTTTTGACGGACGTCCACAAAAAATTTTGGCATTTTTTACGTCGAATCTGGATCACCTAAAAAATGGTTTGCTATAGCATACGAAAATTGTCGAAATGGGGGGTATGCGCGCTTCGGGTCTCGTTTGACCTTGAAAATGGGTCTGAATGGCCGTGAGGACCAACCGGATGCATAGCCAAGGTCTTGACGGATGTCCAGAAATAATTTTGGCATTTCTGATGTCGGAATCTGGATCACCCAAAAAATGGTTTGCTATAGCACACGAAAATCGTCAAAATGGGGGGTATGCGCGATTCGGGGCTTCTTTGACCTTGAAATGGTCAGACTGGATGTGAGGGCCAACCGTATGCATAGCCAAGGTCTTGACGGACGTCCACAAAAACGTTTAGCATTTTTGACGTCGGAATCCGGATCACCCAAAAAATGGTTTGCTATAGCACAAGAATATTGTCAAAATGGGGGGTATGCGCTCTTCGGGGATCTATGACCTTGAAAATGGGTGGAATGGCCATGAGGGCTACCCGGATGCATAGACAAGGTCTTGACGGACGTCCTCAAATAATTTTGGCATTTTTGACGTCGAAATTCGGATTACCCAAAAAATAGTTTGCTATAGCATACGAAAATTGTCAAAATGGGGGGTATGCGCAATTCGGGGCTCTTTTGACCTTGAAAATGGGTCAGAATGGTCATGAGGGCCAACCGGATGCATATCTAAGGTCTTGATGGACGTCCACAAAAACTTTTGGCATTTTTAACTTCGGAATCCGGATCACCCAAAAAATGGTTTGCTATAGCACATGAAAATCGTCGAAATGGGGGGTATGCGCGATTCGGGGCTCGTTTGACCTTGGAAATGGGTCAGAATGGTCGTGAGGGCCAACCGGATGCATATCTAAGGTCTTGATGGACGTACACAAATAATTTTGGCATTTTTGACGTCGGAATCTGGATCACCCAAAAAATGGTCTGCTATAGCACACAAAAATCATCGAAATGGGGGGTATGCGCGATTCGGGGCTCGTTTGACCTTGAAAATGGGTTGGACTGGCCGTGAGTGCCAACCGGATGCATAGCCAAGGTCTTGAAGGACGTCCACAAAAATATTTGACATTTTTGACGTCGAAATTCAGATCACCCGAAAAATGGTTTGCTATAGCACATGAAAATTGTCGAAATAGGGGGTTTGCGTGCTTCGGGGCTTGTTTGACCTTGAAAATGGGTCCGAATGGCCGTGAGGGCCAACCGGATACATAGCCAAGGTATAGAAGGACGTCCACAAATAATTTTAGCATTTTTGACGTCGGAATTCGGATCACCCAAAAAAGGGTTTGCTATAGCACACGAAAATCATCGAAATGGGGGGTATGCGCGATTTGGAGCTTGTTTGACCTTGAAAATAGGTCGGACTGGCCGTGAGGGCCAACCGGATGCATAGCCAAGGTCTTGACGGACGTCCACAAAATTTTTTGGCCTTTTTGACTTCGGATTCCGGATCACCCAAAAAATGGTTCGCTATAGCACAAGAAAATCGTCGAAATGGGGGGTATGCGCAATTCAGGGCTTATTTGACCTTGAAAATGGGTCGGAATAGCTGTGTGGGCCAACCGGATGCATAGACAAGGTTTTGACGGACGTCCACAAAAAATTTTGGCATTTTTTACATCGGAATCTGGATCACCTAAAAAATGGTTTGCTATAGCATACGAAAATTGTCGAAATGGGGGGTATGCGCGCTTCGGGTCTCGTTTGACCTTGAAAATGGGTCTGAATGGCCGTGAGGGCCAAACGGATGCATAGCCAAGGTCTTGACGGACGTCCATAAATAATTTTGGCATTTTTGATGTCGGAATCTGGATCACCCAAAAAATGGTTTGCTATAGCACACGAAAATCATCAAAATGGGGGGTATGCGCGATTCAGGGCTTCTTTGACCTTGAAATGGTCAGACTGGACGTGAGGGCCAACCATATGCATAGCCAAGGTCTTGACGGACGTCCACAAAAAAGTTTAGCATTTTTGACGTCGGAATCCGGATCACCCAAAAAATGGTTTGCTATAGCACAAGAATATTGTCGAAATGGGGGGTATGCGCTCTTCGGGGATCTATGACCTTGAAAATGGGTCGGAATGGCCATGAGGGCCAACCGGATGCATAGACAAGGTCTTGACGGACGTCCTCAAATAATTTTGGCATTTTTGACGTCGAAATTCGGATTACCCAAAAAATAGTTTGCTATAGCATACGAAAATTGTCAAAATGGGGGGTATGCGCAATTCGGGGCTCGTTTGACCTTGGAAATGGGTCAGAATGGTCATGAGGGCCAACCGGATGCATATCTAAGGTCTTGATGGACGTACACAAATAATTTTGGCATTTTTGACGTCGGAATCTGGATCACCCAAAAAATGGTCTGCTATAGCACACGAAAATCATCGAAATGGGGGTTATGCGCGATTCGGGGCTCGTTTGACCTTGAAAAAGGGTCGGGCTGGCCGTGAGGGCCAACCGGATGCATATCCAAGGTCTTCACGGACATCCACAAATAATTTTTGGCATTTTTGACGTTGGAATCCGGATCACCCAAAAAATGGTTTGCTATAGCACACGAATATCATCAAAATGGGGGGTATGCGCTCTTCGGGGCTCGTTTGACCTTGAAAATGGGTTGGAATGTCCGTGAGGGCCAACCGGATGCAAAGCAATGGTCTTGACAGACGTCCACAAATTATTTTGGCATTTTTGACGTCGGAATCCGGATCACCCAAAAAATGGTTTGCTATATCACTTCTTTTTTTTTTTGAAATGTTTCTAAGTATAAAACAATTTGAGAAAAATACTTAGAAAAGAGTCGCCACTTAATTTTTTTAAAGAAATTAAGAAAACTTAATTTAAAAAGATTTTAACAGATTAAATCTTCATAAATTTAGAGAAAATGGGTAAGAGGTTCTTATTTACGCTTCAAGATGGTTTTTAAGGCATTTGAAGCGCCCGCTTACATGCGGTTATCCTACAACTTAGGTTAAATAATTTTGACTATTTTTTTTAAGAAAAAAAAATATTTAATATAGAAATAATATTATTAATTTACAACACTCGATTAACTTGAGAAAATAATTAAAAGAACAATTTTTAATTATTTCCTTTTTTAAAGAAAATGGAATCTTAATTGAAACATTTGAATATAATACAAGTGACTAGAATTTTAACAAGACTAGATTTGTTAAAACTTATTTGACGCATTTTTTTTTAAAATAATATTTTAAACCAAATTGGTCAATTAAAGCATAGAGACTATTTTAAGTTAATTGAAGGTTAAGTAAAAAATTTCAAATAAGCAAAAATCAAGTGTTGACAAAAATGAAATTTATTTAAACATACTAACATAAAGAATATAGTTCATCTCTTGAGGAATTAATTAAGTTATTTAATAATTCTAAATTTAGAGTTAATAAAAAAAGAATATAATAATAACAATTAAATAATAAAGGAGTAAAGGAGCAGATGAATTTGGGCCCCCTTTTGGGCCAATTTTGCTGGAAATTTGGGGTCTTAATCCAATTCCCATTTTTGTATACACTTGTCGTATAACAGTGTATATTGGTGTGTATATCATATCTTTGCGTGTATCTCTTTCTTTCTAACACCTGTATTTTACCTCATCTCTGTATTTTCACGTTTTTGGCTGCATATCTGCTGCCATGAACTTATATATAATTGTATAAACATTGTATACATCATGTATACAGCCCATTTCTCAGGCCTTTGAATATTTATCAATTGATTTGCAGCTATTCGTTGTGTCTCCGTAACCTGTAACAACTTCCGGATATATAGGGGAATGTCTCGAGGAATGGATAAGACAAAGATCGAGCCTTTACGGCTACACTCGGAAAAGGCAAGGTAGATGAGTACACCATGGACTCGAAAGAGGTTTACATATGCACAAAGAGAAGGAAACGAATTAAAAAAAAGAACCACTAAAGCTTCCAACAAATACATGATCAAATAATTAACTCACAACGAAGATAAACACATAAATTATTTTAAGAGATGAGAACATTAAGGGTGTTGATATTGTATTCACATGAGAGATGATTGTGGAAAATAATTGAAGACGGGACAAGCCATTTGGGAAAATTTCCTAACTAAACAAAAATACGTAATATCAACTAAAGAGATAAGACAAGATCAAAGATGAACTAAGCAATTGATTACTATGCACAACTGCATAAGGCAAAAAGGCCACGGAGAAAAATTATCATTTTAAATACGCCTTGACACTTTTAAGAACTTAACAACTATAAGGAAAATTCCTAAGTTAATGGACAAGAAAAATCTAACACACTACAAAACCAAACTAACTATACATTTTAAAAGCTCATGGCATCAGGTAGCATTCCAAAAGGCAACTAACTTAAAGGACACACTTCCAAAAAAGAAATTATAACAATTAAATCATAACTAGCTAATGCCCATCTAATCATGAAAAAGGAAACCAAAAAGCCATTTAGACCAAAAAAACTTATCATGCCAATTGACTTTAAGAGAAGGAAGGACCCATCATGCTTTTTTTTTTCATTTAATTAAATACAAATTTGCACATGCTCTCAATATTATTAGGAATAAACTAGAAAATATTTCCTTAACTCATATAAATACACGGAAAGAATCTTAGGCCAAAAAATTAAAGCAAACGAATTTTAATTGGCACCAAATACAACAAACAATTAACTAGTGGATCAACTATCACCATAGAATAAGTCAAGTAAACAAATATACTAAATTAACTCAAGTTTTGAGAAGATACAACATAATGGAATAAACATTCAATTACTTCAATTGGTTTAAGATAAAGAAAATGTTGCATTTTTTGAACAAACTAGTCACATAAATAGATCTCATTTCTGAACTAAACAACATAACGACTTAGACTGAAAGACACAAAATAATTTTCATAATAGCTAAAATAATGACACAAAGAAATCACTATAATCTAAAGCAAAACCGAACTGAAGTCGGGAGGAATACTACTTCGAAAAGCTTAAACAAAAAAAACTAGAGCACATGAAACTTATGCCGGAATTTAAGATTTGAATGGATACGAATAGTGTCGAGAAGCTAGCAAGAACATTACTAACTATTGATAAGAACAAGATGTTGGTTGGCATAAAAAATAAATTCTTCATTGGAACAGCAGCAGCCAAGCAGAAACAAAGGTTTCACAATCTCATAGATATTAAGTCGAGGTAAATGAGTTGAAGAGGTTACCTTTCCATTAGCAGCAAACTAAGGACGACGAGCTTGACCGTGAAGAACTCCACCACTATTAGCCGATTTCAATGAGGAAAGTAAATTAATGTTTGAAATTGTTTTTCTTTCTTTCTTTTTCCTCTGTTTTAGGGAAGTAAATTAATGTTTGAATTTTTTTTTTCAACTGCTCTTCTCTAAAACTTCCCCTATCAAATTTTTTTTTCTTTCAAAAAAAGATCAGATCCCCTCAACGTTTATGGAAGGAGAGTATATATAACAAGAAAATTGACTCCATTTGCGGGAAAACGGGCAGATTTTGAATGAATTCGAATTTCGAATTTGAACCAAAATCCCCAAATCTCTGCTCAAAATCAGGAGAAAAAAGTTGATTCTTGTGTATGAGAGAGTACTGTTGGCGCGATTTTCGGGTTTGGTCAGCCGTGATTTGCTGCTTGATTTTTGGGGAAGAAGATATTGGTGTACAGAGATGAAGATGAAGAAGAAGAAGATGGGGTCACATGTTGGTCTATTTTGGTATTGCAGGAAGATTGAAGTGTGGGTGGGCCCTTTTACTTTTGGGTTAAAATTGGTGTGTTGCTATTGGGCTTGGTATTCAAAGGAAATGGGAGTGGGCTACTGAAAAATGTGAGTAAATGGGCCCAAATTTATTCTTTTGATGGGTTTAAGAATTTCACTAATAACTAAATAATCGGAATTAATATAAATTTATTAATGAGCTTTTTAATCTTAACAAAATAAAATAATTAACTCAATCATAAACTATTAATTCGAAAATATAAACTATAAATTAGCTAAACTAATTAATCAAATATTTAAGTTAAACTAAAATCTTTTTGAGATGATTTTCAAACATTTATATAATAAATATATGCAAAATTATATAATATATATAAATTATCTTTTAACATTTTAACATTTATAATAATGACGAAATTACTTAAAATAACTCGAAAAATATTTAAAATTTTATAAAGTTAATTATTTCAAATCGTTTGAAATTTAAGAAGCTCGATGACTAATTTATATTGTGGAAGGCAAAAATTGGGTGTCCACAGCTGTCCCTCGTTTGACTTGGATTGATGAAAGAAATTCGAGGCAAATGAAATTGACGAATCCAATTTTGACTGACCACATCTTTATCTTTGGGAAAGGGATTTGGTACGGAGTTTAGTAATTAGGAATTATTATTGAACCCCGGTAGCGGGTTTCCTACATATCTTAGGCTATATGAGAATCCAGACCACTTGTAGTTCGATACACTTGTTTTGATGCACGATTAGGAAAGAATTCGAAAGCTATTATGGTATCGAATTATGAAGAGATCAAAATGCTCGAGAATAAGATTTGATGAAGGATAACAGAATACAACCGAGTTTTCAACATTGAGCCCGCCTACATACCATTAAGAATCAGGCTGTTTGTAGTTCGACTCGATCGGTTTAAAAGGAAATCTTTTATGCAAGATAACCTTTGGTTCTCGAATTAGAAAGTTGCCTCCGGTGAGAGTGAAATATTTCTCGGAAGCAAAATTGAAATCGATGAGCTAAAAGAAAAACCCACACGCCTTTTGATAAGGGTGTGGTTTAATTGTGGTGGAAGTTGCTCCTCAGCTCGCGTCCTAAGAGTTTGATACTCCTCTTTGGACTATGTCCCAGTTCGCTGCTAAGAAAAAGTTCCACGTTGTGCTGCATCCCTTTTGAAGTCGTCCGCACCTGTGGTTTGATTTGAGAATTCATCCTCTTGGATGCTCTCAGCAGAGATTAAAACAAACTTGTTAGTAGAAACTGTAATTTACATAGAGAGGTGTTATGTTTTACCTTCTTCGACACACATTTTTAAAACTATTCTGACGTCAGCTTCCATCAATTTTGACACAGTAGCTGCTGAATTGATATGATGCGACATGATGATGACATTGTCGATAACATAATATTGTTGATGATGATACTTTATTGATAGAATGATGTTGATGCTCGATTAATAAGATGATGCCGCTACATTTATGATCCATTAATAGAATGACGTCGATTCAATGGTAGGATGATGTTGTCAAAACTTAATTGCTAAGATGATGTTGCTCTCTTGGCATTGGAAGAAGAAATGACTCTCTCGGAGTTTGAAGATGCAATGGCCTTCTTGGCGGTTGAAGATGCAACGGCCCTCTTGGGTTTGAATGAAATGGCCCTCTTGGCGGTTTGAATATGAATGACCTTCTTGGCAATTTGAATATGATGGCCCTCTTGGCAGTTTGATTCTGCAATGACCCTCTCGGCAGTTTGAATATGCAATGGCCCTCTTGGCAATATAAATATGCAATGGCCCTTTCGGCAGTTTGAATATGAATGGCCTTCTTGGCAATTTGAATATGAATGGCCTTCTTGGCAATTTGAATATGATGGCCCTGTTGGCAGTTTGATTATGCAATGGCCCTTTAGGCAGTTTGAATATGAATGGCCTTCTTGGCAATTTGAATATGATGGCCCTCTTGGAAGTTTGATTATGCAATGGCCCTCTCGGCGGTTTGATTATGCAATGGCCCTCTCGGCAGTTTGAATATGTAATAGCCCTCTTGGCAATAGTAGATTATGCCTTCTTGGTAGTTTGATATGAATGACCTTCTTGGCAATTTGAATATGATGGCCCTCTTGGCAGTTTGATTATGCAATGGCCCTCTCGGCAGTTTGAATATGTAATGTCCCTCTTGGAAATATAAATATGCAATGGCCCTTTCGGCAGTTTGAATATGAATGGCCTTCTTGGCAATTTTAATATGATGGCCCTCTTGGCAGTTTGAATATGTAATAGCCCTCTTGGCAATAGAAGATTATGCCTTCTTGGCAGTTTGATATGAATGGCCTTCTTGGCAATTTGAATATGATGGCCCTCTTGCCAGTTTGATTATGCAATGGCCCTCTCGGCAGTTTGAATATGCAGTGGCCCTCTTGGCAATATAAATATGCAATGTCCCTTTCGGCGGTTTGAATATGTAATGGCCCTCTTGGCAATATAAATATGCAATGTCCCTCTCGGCGTTTGAAGATGCAATGGCCCTCTCAGAATATAAATATGCAATGGCCTTCTTGGCGGTTTGAATATGAATGACATATCTCGATAATGGCATTAACTCATTTGATAATACGATATGCATGACTTCCTCGTGATAAATACGATGTCCCTCTGGGTGGTTCACATTACCGTGTCTGATATCAACAGGATTTGTGAATATTTTTCAATAGTTGTTGATGCTGAAAAAATGTAATTTGATGTTTTTGTAGATGCTTGTACATGTTGAGAGTGATTTCTTCACTCGTTCCTATTTTAAACATCTTCTGTTTAATTCGACTCTTTCTTTGTTGGAGATTTGAACAAGTGTTGTTGCTCGTATACTGAACTGCTGCTTTTCTTCCAAAGAACTTAAATGACTTTTCTTTCTCTACAGAAGAGTTGCAAATTTTGGGGAGCTACTTGTCCTTTTGAATTCTCTATATTCATTTAATGGAGGAATATGATGATCTTGAGGCAATCTTATATACCTGCATCCACAGAAAAATTGTTAGTTTTTAAAACAAACTGATCTGTGTTGATTTCTTCCAGTCGCCTTGCTTCTTATCTTGCTATCTTTGGAAGTTTGGTTGACCCTACGAATCGCAATAGACAAAAGACAAGATCATATTTAAATTAAAACACATGTTATGTACAAAAAGTTTTTAGAAAGATAGTTTTAAAGAAAATCTCAGCCAATTAATTGCCACGACATGCACGATACGAACAAAACCCTTTGTCTCAGATTCTATTCTGTCATGATAGGTAGCTTGTTGGAATTTTTAGATATCCTTAGCAATATGTCACGTTGCAGTACTTGAAGTTGACTCTGACGTTCCGAGTACCCTTGATGGAATTTTTGAGGCCTCCCTCAAAAATTCTGTCCCAATTAGATGTTTCAAAACACATTTGATGGTAATCACGGAGGTCATGATGTCTTGCATTTTTGAGATTTCCTCAAAGTCATACTCTAATAGGATATTTTGATATGATCTTTGACCCTTGTTTGTAGGAAATAACTCTTCTATTAGAATTTTTGAGATCCTCTCAAAAATTCTGTCCCAGTTTCCGTTATGAAGGGAAATGGAAATATTATTGGTAATATGACCGAACCCTTGTGGCGCCTATGTATCCCGTTGAGGCAGGAATCAGGTCAAACGTAGTTCCCCTATCGATGGTTAACATAAATGAGAAATTTTGATAAGAAAACGACCGAGGCCGACATAGGCCGCCTACGTATCTCATTTTTTGAGAATTCAGGTCGAACGTAGTTCAACTACAAAAGGAACGTTCCAAAGATTAATGCGACAATGATTACAAACAATTTGCGACTACAAGGAAATAAAGGAAAGAAATAACATTCTTCAAATGTAATATCTCTTGACGGCATCTGAATTGATAGCTTTTCGCCATACTCTACCGTCCATCTCTGCTAGGACCAAATCTCCTCTTGACAGTACTTTGTGGACAACATACGGTCCTTGCCAGTTAGGTGCAAATTTCCCTTTATATTCCTCTTGATGAGGGAAAATGCGCTTCAGCACCAATTGACCTACCTCAAATGTTCGAACTCTTACTTTCTTGTTGAAAGAACGAATCATTCTTTGTTGATACAACTGGCCATGACAAACAACACTCATTCTTTTCTCATCAATCAATGTTAGCTGCTCATATCGATCACGAACCCATTCTGCATCGCTCAATCCAGCTTCTTGAATAATCCTCAAAGATGGTATCTCAACTTCAGCTGGTATCACGGCTTCTGTTCCATATACTAATAGATACGAAGTTGGTCCAGTTGAAGTTCAAATTGTAGTGCGATAACCTAGCAAAGCATAAGGCAAATTTTCATGCCAACATTTGTAGTTGTCAATCATTTTTCTCAATATCCTCTTGATGTTCTTATTAGCAGCTTCCACAGCTCCATTCATCTGAGGACGATATGCAATTGAATTATGGTGGGTGATTTTGAATTGTTCACATATCTCTTTCGTCAAGTGACTGTTCAGGTTTGCACCATTGTCTGTGATGAGAGACTAAGGAACTCCAAAATGACATATCAAATTATTGCGAACAAAATCGGCTACAACTTTCTTCGTCACAGCTTTATAGGAAGTAGCTTCGACCCACTTTGTAAAGTAATCAATGGCAACCAAAATGAACCTATGACCATTGGAGGCAGCAGGCATGATTTGTCCAATAACGTCCATGCCCCATGCTGCAAATGGCCAAGGGGAACTCATTGCATTGATCTCGTGAGGAGGTACTTTGATCAGATCTCCATGTACCTGACATTTATGACATCTTTGGACAAATCGACCACAATCATTTTCCATCTTCATCCAGAAATATCCTGCCTTTAAGATTTTCTTTGCTAATGTAAACCCATTCATATGTGTCCCACACACTCCAGCATGCACTTCTTCGAGCAATCTTGTGGCCTCTGCAGCATCCACACATCGCAGTAATCCTAGATCGGGAGTCCTCCTATAAAGAACCTCCCTATTCAAAAAGAAGTTGTTTTCCATTCTTCAGATTGTTTTTTTTGGATACTTTTTGCTTTTTGGGGTATTCACTAGTTTTTAAGTACCTTTTTACATCGATATACCATGAATTTCCATCCGATTCCGCTTCCACATGTAAACAATGCGCTGGTTGTTCTTTTAAACCTATCTCAAGTGGGTCAATGTAACTCTTTTCTGGGTGTTGTATCATAGATGATATGGTTGTCAGTGCATCAGCAAACTCGTTTTGTATTCTCGGGGTGTGTCTAAACTCGGTCTTCCTAAATCTTTTGCATAACCTCCGTACCAATTGTACGTAAGGTAAGATTTTAGGATTCTTCACGGCCCATTCTCCTTGGACTTGATGAATCAATAAGTCTGAATCACCAATTATCAGTAATTCTTGAACATTCATGTCAAGAGCCATCTTGATGCCGAGAATACAAGCTTCGTACTCAGCCATGTTATTTGTGCATCAAAATCTAAGCTTCGCTGTTGCTGGAAAATGTTGTCCTGCTTCAGATATCAATACTGCTCCAATTCCTGATCCTCTAGAGTTAACTGCTCCATCAAAAAACATTCTCCAGCCTGGATATGATTCTGATATATCTTCCCCTACAAACAATACCTATTCATCAGGGAAGTATGTTCTGAGCGGTTCATATCTTTCATCTACTGGGTTTTCCGCAAGGTGATCAGCCAAGGCTTGCCCCTTGATTGCTTTCTGAGTCATGTACACAATGTCAAACTCACTCAACAACATTTGCCACTTTGCTAGCTTTCCTGTGGGCCTTGCTTTCTGAAATATGTACTTGAGCGAGTCCATTTTTGAAATGAGATGTGTTGTATAAGCCGATAGATAATGTCGTAATTTCTGAGCCACCCAAGTCAAAGCACAACAAGTTCTCTCTAAGAGGGTGTAACGAGCCACGCAGGATGTGTACTTCTTGCTCAAATAGTATATGGCTCTCTCCTTTCTTCCGGTCTCATCATGTTGTCCCAACACATACCCAAATGCGTTGTCAAAGACGGATAAATACAATAGCAAAGGACTGCCCGCGCGTGGTGGCACTAATACTGGTGGATTTGAAAGGTAACTCTTGATGGTGTCAAAAGCCTTCTGACATTCTTCGGTCCACTTGGTTGGCGCATCCTTTCGTAGCAATTTGAATATGGGTTCACAGATCACCATTGATTGGGCTATGAATCGACTGATGTAATTTAGTCTCCCCAGAAAACTCATTACTTCCTTCTTAGTCTTTGGAGGAGGTAAGTCTTGAATTGCCTTGATTTTGGAAGGATCAAGCTCGATACCTCTTCTACTAACTATGAAACCGAGTAACTTCCCTGCAAGTACTCCAAATGCACATTTGGTTGGGTTCAACTTCAAATCATACCTGCGTAACCTGTCAAAGAACTTTTCCAGGTGCGTCAGATGATCCGAACCCTCGCGGGATTTTATGATAACATCGTCCACATACACCTCAATTTCTTTGTGGATCATATCATGGAATATGGTGGTCATAGCTCTCATGTAAGTGGCTCTAGCATTCTTGAGGCCGAACGGCATCACTCGATAATGGTAGACTCCCCAAGGTGTGATGAATGCTATTTTCTCTGCATCTTCTTCATCCATTAAGATCTGGTGGTATCCCGCAAAACAATCCACGAAAGATTGCAACTCGTGCATGGCACAATTATCAATGAGTATATGGATGTTTGGCAATGGGAAATTGTCTTTTGGACTTGCTTTATTGAGATCCCGATAATCCACGCATATCCTAATTTTTCCATCTTTCTTTGCCACAGGAACAATGTTAGCCAACCAAGTGGGATACTTGGTTACTTCAACGACCTTTGATTCGATCTGCTTCATGACCTCTTCTTTTATTCTTAAACTTAGATCGGGCTTGAACTTTCTGGTTTTCTGCTTTACCGAAAAATACTTTGAATTGATAGGCAGCTTATGGGAAACAATATCAGTGCTTAATCCTGGCATATCATCATAAGACCACGCAAACACATCTATGTATTGTTTGAGCAGCTCGACCAATTTTTCCTTTTCTATTGCTGTCAAATGGATACTGACTCGGGTTTCTCTAACCGACTCGTCATCTCCTAAGTTGACTATCTCCGTCTCATCCACGTTGGGCTTTTTATCATCTTCAAGGTTTCTCAAGTCCTTGGTAAGGTGTTCAGGCATCATAGTTTCCTCATCATATTCTTCACATTCATCTTCATTGACCTTACTTGGTTCACCGTGTTCGTGACATGTCATGACGTTGGCAAGTTTAGATGCATTTTTACTGAAAAGAAAAATAAATCAACCATGTTAGATAGAAAGAGTTTAAATGTATATATCAGAGAGTAATTTGCAAAGGCAAGATAATCAATTTAAAATAAACGAGGCTTTCATTGGAAAAAAGGCGTACAAACTTTGGTCATGACTCATGTCAACGTGAGCCATTTCCTTTTTAAACATTATGATGAAAATAAAGTTACATAAAGGGTTGTTTTGGGCCTCGTCCGAACTACACCAATTTTCAAAAGTAAAACTTCAAATCTTGTCTTTGTCTACCAAGCAATTCGATGAATCATAAGTGGAGTGGCCACCCAATTCTGTAGCGTCTCTTCAGGTTGGCATCTCCGATAGTGGGTGTCGCGGTGCATTCTTCCAAGATCACAACACAATCTTTTTCAAACAATCTTCCCATCCCTTCCACCAGACCATCAATCTCAGGCTCTAAAGCTTTAGGAGTAAATGACTGGTACAATTCTGGAATAGGCTTTGATAGATCAGGGCCATTCTTCTTCCTTGCTTCTGCTTTGAATAATTTCTCCTTTGTTGGGGTATAACCAACGCCAAAGCGAAACTTTTGAAGTGGGATAGGGAGAGATTCGGATATGCCATCCAAATTCTTGCCCAACCCACGTCCAGGCTCAAAACTGCTTCTTAGCATGGTTGTGGCAAGCATTTTATACACCGGCGGCATTGGTATTTGCAGTGTTATATCTTCAAAAGCAGCATTCATTATCTCCACCATGTGAAAGTCAGTACCTTGAGATGAATCGTCAATAACTGGAACAGAGAAGCCAGGGTAACTACGATTATTCCCTTCACCATGAATGACAATTTCATGGTCCTCCCAGATGAACTTTAAAAGTTGATGCAATGTGGATGGTACTGCCCCAACTGCATGGATCCATGGCCTTCCTAGCAACAAATTGTATCTTGTGGATATACCCATCACCTGGAACTCAGTGGCAAATTCTACATGCCCCATTTGGATGCACAAGTCTACCTCCCCCATGGTCTCTCTTTGCGAACCATCAAACGCCCTTACATTCATGTGACTTTGACGGATTTTCACAACATCATAATTTAGTTGAGTAAGGGTTGATAACGGGCAAATATTGAGTCCTGAACCATTATCAATCAATACTCGATCTACAAATTTGTCCCTGCATTTGACAGTGATATACAAGGAACGGTTGTGCATCACTCCCTCGATTGGTAACTCCTCTTCTTGGAAAGAGATTTGGTGACTCCCAATGACATGACTAACCATAGTTGCCAGATTCTCACCACTTGTTCCCGTCGGTACATATGCTTCATCGAGTACCTTCAACAATGCTTTCCGATGGTACTCAGAACTCATCAATAGAGCCCCAACAAAAATTTGAGCGGGAGTATTCTCCAAATGCTTGACAATGGAATACTCCTTAGGCTGCATTCTTCGCCAAAACTCTTCAGCCTCACCCTCTGTGATCGGCCTTTTTTGGTTCTTCTTCCTTCGTGTTTCTTGAGCTAACTCTTCTGGAACATAACATCTTCTAGAACGTGTCATCCCTTGAGCTGTAGCCGTCTGGACAACAAACTTTTCTTTGGGCTGCTCGTTGTTTCTTTCCTTTGCCAAAGCGAATGCCTGATGAGGCGCAGTTATTACAACAAACTCTGGATGGGCCTTTATGGTCAAAGAGGCCACTGTTGGTATGAGTGAGTTGACATTTGTTTCACCAACGGTCCCGATAGCGAGCCAATCTTCGTCACTTTCAATCATATTGATGGTCGCTCCCCAATGATTCGGTAATGGGTTAAGATTCACATTGGGGGCAGGGGCCTGAAGAGTGATGACTCTATTATCGATCAAATCTTGAATCTTATGTTTTAAATTGATACACCCTTCTGTATCATGTCCTGCTCCTTCGGAATGGTAGGCGCATCGTTGATCTGCTTGGAAGAACTTTGTTGTGGGATTAATTGTCTTTGCGTCTACTGGTTGGATCAATCCTGCTGGTCTCAAACGCTCAAAGAGTTGGGTACGTGTTTCTGCCAAAGGAGTGAAAATTCTTGGAGGCTTTCTTTCGAGGTTAGGGCAGGGTAAATTATTGGTATTTGGGTTATTTTGTCCAGGACTTTGGTAGGCTGGTACATTGGTTTGGTGATTTGTTGGTGTATTTTGGTAGGTTGGTGGTTGATTTTGATAGATAGGTGGTGATGGTTGGTAGTTCTGTTGTGCATAGTAGATTGGAAGTGGATCTTGTGGAGGTGGTTGGTTTTTATTTGCGGTGGAGAATTGGTTGGAGTTTCCAATGGCAGAACCATACCCAAAATACCTTTGTGGCCTTGGTCTTAGGCTAAAAGATACAACAGAGACATCCTCTTTCTTTTTCCTAGAAAATCATGTGGCCATGGATGTCGAGGACTTGTTGGCGGCCTGCAAAGCAGTGAGACTTGTAACCTTTCCAGATTTGAGACCATCCTCTATGGCTTCTCCCATTCTGATCAACTCCGAAAACTTCTGTCCCATCATGGGCAACATCCTTTCATAATACTCGGGCTCTTGAGCTCGAATAAAAGCAGAGGTTATTTCGCTTTTAGTCATCACAGGTTGTACCTTTGCAGCTTATTTCCTCCAGCGACATGCATATTCACGATAGTCCTCCGTGGTCTTTTGCTTATTTTTTCCAAATAGTATCTATCAGGGACAGCTTCAACATTAAACTGGAATCTTTCAAAAAAATCTTTGGCCAAAGCCCCCCATGTAGACCACTGACGGAGCTCTTGAGATGTGAACCATTCTAACGCCTCCCCACTCAGACTTTGACTAAACAACCTCATAATTAATGCATCATTTCTCCCAATACCCACAAGTTTGTCACAATAAGCTCGCAAGTGAGCCATGGGATTGCCAATACCATTGAAGGTTTCAAATTTTGGAATTTTGTAACCTTCGGGTATTTCCAAATCAGGGTGCATGCAGAGGTCTTCATACTCAAGTCCTGTGATTTTCCTTGAAGTTTGAACACTTTTAACTGCTTCAGAGATGGCCTCCTTCATGAAATTCATTTCTTGTTCACGTTTTTCTTCTCTCAGCCTCCACTCCTTCTCCATCTCTTCATAGTGATCCAACTCTGGTTGAACGGGAAATCTAGAACATGGTTCAGGGATTGCGTTGGCTGGTGGGGTTTGGAATGTTACGGAAGGGTATGTCGGCTGGCTAGGCAAAACACATGGATTATTGGAGATTGGGGGTGGGATTTGATAGGTTGGCGTGAAGTTTTGGGAGTGATTAGTGTTAGGTGCTGGATTCTGATTCGGTATTGGTGGTGGTGTTTGGTAGGAAGTGCTGGCGTAAGGAGCGTTGGATACAATTAAGCCAATGGTATGAGGATTAGGAGTGGAAGTGATGGGTCGTGTCGTATGGGTTGGGAAATAGTTGGATAACGGAGAACTTAATGATGGAAAATAAGAAGGAGGTCTTCTAGTTTCAAGGGGTGGTTCATTCGATGCAATGGCCAGTTTGGCCAAATCATGGTTTGTTGAAGCTCTTCCTGCATATCTGCAATCCGTTGCATTAACTGAGAGATCAACTCACTCTGATCAGTGAGTTTAGCATTTCTGATTGTCACATCGACTATTCCCATTTCTTCAGAAGTACCAGTCATTTTGCTTTTGCCTTTATCCAAAGAGTGATCAGGGAAGGATGGTATGATTGCTTTAGATCTTGTAAAGTAGGGATGGTCTGCCAATTTGATTTCAACACAGATCAGTTTTTACCTGTAGAGAAAAATCACTCAAAAGACACATATGTTAGTCTTTGTTTTTAACGAGATATGCAAATAAAATGACATAAAAATAAACACATAAGTGTCATTTTGCTTCAAGCAGATTAATCCACGGAAATATTTTGGGTGAACGGGAGGACTCGAATGGAAATAAATCTTTCTGTGATAGAATTAGGAAGGTTGACTTGCATGGAACGCTGTTAAATTCTTCCACTCTTTAGTTTCTCTGTCATTAACCAAAGCACTAGATGAGATTGGTGTGTTGACGCCTTTTCCAGACATTCTAGCAAATCGACCTTCCTGTGGCGAATGAATAATTTTTTTTTTGAGAGATTTGGAGTAAATGATTAATATGATTTTGAGAAACTTGAACGACACTTTAAGATGAATTTGGACGGACTTTGTTGTTGTGAATTTTAATATATGCTTAGAGTGCTCTAAAAACAATAGTGGATTAATTGTGCTTTAGACAAAATAACACATCACAACACACAACAATTATATCAAGCAGCGCACAAATAATTTATATCACGTCCTAGATTTGTGATCTTTTTATGCCAAAGGTAGGCCTAAACGTCAAACATAATGTGATTATGATAGATTGATCAAGGCCATTAATTTTTGATAAATTAAGTTTGAAAAACAAAGATGAAGTATCCATTAAATACCAAAAAAATGGTACAACACAGAGATAATAAAAAATGACATAAACTAGGGATAATTCTAAGACTCGAACTAAATGTTGTTATCAATCACACTTGTGGAGGAAGTAACGATGACGCTCCCACATTGTTAGGCCCTGCTCCAGCATTATCCAAATATTGTATTATAGTTTCCATTTGAGCCCACATTTCAGGGGTGACCGCTTTGGTTCCGAGATGAGATTGCCTTATCCAGATCGTCGTCCCAATATCCTAAAAACCTTGTTCGCCTTCTGGACTCGTGCTGTTGCGATCTTCTCGAAGCCACACCTGATATTCTGGAATTTCTCTTTCGGGACCCTTTCCTATATTCATCGTGAGAATATTGTTCCATTCATGAATTATCTTTCTGGCTATAGGAACTTCGAAGTTTGGTCCGAAGAAAACTTCAGAAACCCTCATGTTGGCTTGAAGAGGGATTACTTGTGCCCGACCAAATTGTTGAAGTACGCTCACCGGAGCATATGGTTAGAGACCTTTCAACCCAATAAGCTCGATATAGTAGGACCTCTTGCATCTGATATACGACGGGGAATTTGAGAGTAATGGACATTTCCACTGAATTTGGTCACTGGTGCGGGAGGCTAGATATTCATACCAATCATCAGTACCAATCGGAGATACAAACATTTTTGTCCTGTCGAAAAAAACTGTCAATATGATTTACGTTGCTAAGCATATGTCATCCATATTTTGCTTGTGAAAATGTTCCATTGCCCACACTTGTAAAACAAGGTTGCAACCTTCAAAGAAGTTTGTTTTCCCTCTCTTACATTTCCCAAGGGCTCGAAATATTTCCGCTAAAATCATGGGAACTAGAGTGAGCTCTTCGCCATTAACACCTTCAAAAAGTACACGAGCCACTGAACATATGCAGGTGCTGATATGACCATGTTCTCGTGGAAACACTAAAGTTCCTAGTAAAGCCACAGCAAATGCAATAGGACGTCTAGCTTGCCCATGAACAAGAGTGCAAGAGAATTCTTTCCTGAACACTTTGTAACTATTCGAGCGTCCATACCTTTCATATAAGTAATCCAGAGAAACCCAATTATGTTCAAAGCATCGAAGTTTCTTTTCATTTTTCAGTCCTAAGTAGCGAAGAAATTTCTTCCCTGATTGACTGTGAGGAATAATTTGACCTTTTCCTCGATACTTCAAACTGGTAAAATAATAGATTTCCTCCAATGTAGGTGTTAGTTCAAAGTCTTTGAACGTCAACACAACACGGTCCGGATCCCAAAATTGAATCAATGCTCTAATCACATGTTTGTCTGGGCTAACCTTGAATAGCATAGGGAGGCACCCCAACCTTTTTGCAATTGCTAGCTTCTCACTTGGAGTAAAATTTTCCCACCAGGTCTTTAATTTGTACGAAAAACCCTCGACCATTCTAATTTTGGGCACTTGAGGGACTAAATCCATCCTACAAATAAAAATAAAATAAAAATGAACATATAATTTTCAAACTCACTATGTCAAATTTAGGCTTAGATTCGTCTATCATTATCACGTTGCACAAAACATGCTCATTGGTCGTTGGGTCATGAAAACCCGTTGACATAAGGGTGTACTTCTTAAATGTCGAATCGATACCCAGGATCGATCCACCTAAGGCATATGCATACATGACTTAAATTAAAGGGTGGTTTAGCTCTATCTTATGTTTTCTAAGATTTGGCTTTCTAGACACAAGGTTCCCGAGTGGACAACTCGAGTGAGGAGGCTACGCGGTCACACGGAAAAAGATCAGGACACCCCGCGCATATGCCAACTCTCCTAACTTTTGGAACTTTGAAAGAAGTTTGCGGGTGCACAAAGCACACCTCGCGTGTACGTGTGATAGTGTAAATTTCCAATAATTGGAGAGATATGAACGGAATGACGGTTTATAAAGCAGTAACAGATATACAATTTATGAAAACAATAATAAATAAACAGTTTATATCACATAAGTATAAAAACAAGACATTAGGCATGCAATATAAGCAAACAAGTAACCATATGCTAAAAACATTAATAATTAACCTAAGTCTATTATTGTTAGAACCTATAAAATCCCCAGAAGAGTCGCCAGTTCTGTTATGCCGTAATTTTACTATCTATAGAAAAATAACTTCTTTTTTTTTGAAATGTTTCTAAGTATAAAACAATTTGAGAAAAATACTTAGAAAAGAGTCGCCACTTAATTTTTTTAAAGAAATTAAGAAAACTTAATTTAAAAAGATTTTAACAGATTAAATCTTCATAAATTTAGAGAAAATGGGTAAGAGGTTCTTATTTACGCTTCAAGAAGGTTTTTAAGGCATTTGAAGCGCCCGCTAACATGCGGTTATCCTACGACTTAGGTTAAATAATTTTGACTATTCTTTTTTAAAAAAAATATTTAATATAGAAATAATATTATTAATTTACAACACTCGATTAACTTGAGAAAATAATTAAAAGAACAATTTTTAATTATTTCCTTTTTTAAAGAAAATGGAATCTTAATTGAAATATTTGAATATAATACAAGTGACTAGAATTTTAACAAGACTAGATTTGTTAAAACTTATTTGACGCATTTTTTTAAAATAATATTTTAAACCAAATTGGTCAATTAAAGCATAGAGACTATTTTAAGTTAATTGAAGGTTAAGTAAAAATTTTCAAATAAACAAAAATCAAGTGTTGACAAAAATGAAATTTATTTAAACATACTAACATAAAGAATATAGTTCATCTCTTGGGGAATTAATTAAGTTATTTAATAATTCTAAATTTAGAGTTAATAAAAAAAGATAATAATAATAACAATTAAATAATAAAGGAGTAAAGGAGCAGATGAATTTGGGCCCCCTTTTGGGCCAATTTTGCTGGAAATTTGGGGTTTTAATCCAATTCCCGTTTTTGTATACACTTGTCGTATATCAGTGTATATTGGCGTGTATATCATATCTTTGCGTGCATCTCTTTCTTTCTAACACCTGTATTTTACCTCATCTCTGTATTTTCACGTTTTTGGCTGCATATCTGCTACCATGAACCTGTATATAACTGTATAAACATTGTATACATCATGTATACAGCCCATTTCTCAGGCCTTTGAATATTTATCAATTGATTTGCAACTATTCGTTGTGTCTCCGTAACCTGTAACAGCTTCCGGATATATAGGGGGATGACTCGAGGAATGGAGAAGACAAAGATCGAGCCTTTACGGCTCCACTCAGAAAATGCAAGGTAGATGAGTACACCATGGACTCGAAAGAGGTTTACATGCGCACAAAGAGAAGGAAATGAATTAAAAAAAAGAACCACTAAAGCTTCCAACAAATACATGATCAAATAATTAACTCACAATGAAGATAAACACATAAATTATTTTAAGAGATGAGAATATTAAGGGTGTTGATATTGTATTCACATGAGAGATGATTGTGGAAAATAATTGAAGATGGGACAAGCCATTTGGGAAAATTTCCTAACTAAACAAAAATACATAATATCAACTAAAGAGATAAGACAAGATCAAAGATGAACTAAGCAATTGATTACTATGCACAACTGCATAAGGCAAGAAGGCCACGGAGAAGAATTATCATTTTAAATACGCCTTGACACTTCTAAGAACTTAACAACTATAAGCAAAATTCCTAAGTTAATGGACAAGAAAAATCTAACACACTGCAAAACCAAACTAAGTACACATTTTAAAAGCTCATGGCATCAGGTAGCATTCCAAAAGGCAACTAACTTAAAGGACACACTTCAAAAAAAAAATTATAATAATTAAATCATAACTAGCTAATGCCCATCTAATCATGAAAAAGGAAACCAAAAAGCCATTTAGACCAAAAAAACTTATCATGCCAATTGACTTTAAGAGAAGGAAGGACCCATCATGCTTTTTTTTTTTTCATTTAATTAAATACAAATTTGCACATGCTCTCAATATTATAGGGAATAAACTAGAAAACATTGCCTTAACTCATATAAATAAACGGAAAGAATCTTAGGCCAAAAACATTAAAGCAAACGAATTTTAATTGGCACCAAATATAACAAACAATTAACTAGTGGATCAAATATCACCATAAAATAAGTCAAGTAAACAAATATACTAAATTAACTCAAATTTTGAGAAGAGAGTAACTAAGCCAACATAATGGAATAAACATTCAATTACTTCAATTGGTTTAAGATAAAGAAAATGTTGCATTTTTTGAACAAACTAGTCACATAAATAGATCACATTTCTGAACTAAACAACATAACGACTTAGACTGAAATATCGCCAGAAGATATCACAGATTAAGACACAAAATAATTTTCATAATAGCTAAAATAATGACACAAAGAAATCACTATAATCTAAAGCAAAACCGAACTGAAGTCGGGAGGAATACTACTTCGAAAAGCTTAAACAAAAAAACTAGAGCACATGAAACTTATGCCGGAATTTTAGATTTGAACGGATACGAATAGTGTCGAGAAGCTAGCAAGAACATAACTAACTATTGATAAGAACAAGATGTTGGTTGGCATAAAAAATAAATTCTTCATTGGAACAGCAGCAGCCAAACAGAAACAAAGGTTTCACAATCTCATTGATATTAAGTTGAGGTAAATGAGTTGAAGTGGTTACCTTTCCGTGAGCAGCAAACTGAGGACGACGAGCTTGACCGTGAAGAACTCCACCACTATTAGCCGATTTCAATGAGGAAAGTAAATTAATGTTTGAATTTTTTTTCTTTCTTTTTCCTCTGTTTAGGGAAGTAAATTAATGTTTGAATTTTTTTTTTCAACTCCTCTTCTCTAAAACTTCCCCTATCAATTTTTTTTTCTTCCAAAAAAAAGATCAGATCCCCTGAACGTTTATGGAAGGAGAGTATATATAAGAAGAAAATTGACTCCATTAGGGGGAAAACGGGCAGATTTTGAATGAATTCGAATTTCGAATTTGAACCAAAATCCCCAAATCTCTGCTCAAAATCAGGAGAAAAAAGTTGATTCTTGTGTATGGGAGAGTATTGTTGTCACGACCCAAAATCGAGCCGCGAGTGGCACCCACACTTATCCTACTATGTGAGCGAACCAACCAATCTAAACCCCAACATATTGAACAAAATACAAAGCGGAAGACTTAAAACTCATTAACGAAATCAATTAAATAACTTCTAAAATTTATAACTGATTATCCCCAAAATCTGGAAGTCATCATCACAAGAACATCTATCCTCAAGTTACTAATCTAAAAGTATCTAAGAAGCTAAATAAATAAAAGGCTAGTCCATGCCGGAAGTTCAAGGCATCAAGACATTGAAGAGAAGATCCAGTCCAAGCTAGAAGCATTAGCTCACCCTGAAATCCGGTGTAGTGAAGACTGGCTAGAATTGCTGTTGAGTTGAAGACGACGGTACGTTTACTGCATTTCCCAAATAACAAAGAAAGAAACAACAAGTAGGGGGTCAGTACAAAACACAAGTACTGAGTAGGTATCATCGGCCAACTCAAAATAGAAAACAGTATATATCAGTTCATATCATAAATCAACTACAATACTCAACATGTAGCAACAAGTACTATAATCATCAATAAGTACTACCAAGTTCATCCATGAGGACTCAAGCCTCAATACCACACTCATTTGGGAAATTAGGTTCATTACATTGAGTATATAAACATCTCTCAAGATTCATTATCTTTCTTCCTCTTGTGTCGGTACGTGACACTCCGATCCCTACTACTATGTGTCTAATTCTATGTGCGGAACGTGACACTCCGATCCCCTACTTCTATGTGTCGGAACGTCCTCCTATCCCCTTTCTACGTGTCGGTTCGTGACACCCGATCCCCTAATACTATGTGTCGGAACGTGACACTCCGATCCCCTAATTCTACGTGTCGGTTCGTGACACCCGATCCCTAATACTATGTGTCGGAACGTGACCCTAAACCTCCGATCCCCTAATTCTATGTGTCGGTTCGTGCACCCCGACCCACTAATACTATGTGTCGGAACGTGACACTCCGATCCCCTAATTCTAACAATTCATCAAGCCTTCTTTTATACCAAGGCATCACCAATCTCATTACTTTAGTTCATCAAGCCTTCTTTTCTACCAAGGCATCATCAATAACAAGGTGAATTAGGGTTTCTTCAAGATTTTGGATTCAAAGCTTCATTAAGCTTATTTTATCACAAACACATAATCACATTCATGAAAGCATAAGATTAAGCATAT